>VZTR01001735.1:249200-357865 GCA_013400775.1 Chaetops frenatus
GTTTCTGTGCCCTGTGTCGCTGTAACCCTATTGTATCTGAAGTTACAGGGTTACTAACAACTTCACTTAAACACATTAAGGAGAAAAAGACTCTTTGCTTTTTGTCTGTCCTCTGAAAGAACTCTGAATACCTCCCTTATCTATATGCATTGTTTATAAACATGCATTATTCAGTACCTAATTTGGATAGTGATGGACCAAAACAATTTTCATGGATCACATTTATAGCAACTCAGAGAAAATTACTTTGTCAGAGACACCACTAACATTATCACAAAAAAAGTTATTTTTGCTGAGCAATGGGTCAAATACCTCAAAGATATCTGCTCAAAATGCCTATGTGTGTATTAGAATACATCTAACAGAAACACAGAAATAGTTTCCTTAGAAATCTAAGGCAGATTTAGTGAGCTTTAGTCAAATCAATATTGTTGCCAGAAAAAATATTCTGGATACACTGGTTTAGTGATTTGTTTTGCTGCAAAGTTCCATTGGAAGATTTCTAGCTACAGACTACCCCATTTATTTGCAGGACTATGTGCAGGAATATCAGTTTTCCCCATGATGAATTATAACAGCTAAGAGGAAAGGTCTTTCCATTCAGTCGAATATACAGCATAAACTATTGCAAGAAGACTTCATTTGAAACTTTATTTCCTTTTTGTTTAATTTGGTATGGCGGATATGTAATTTGAATAAAGATGTGAAAGCCTTATGGGAAAATCTGTGATGCTTCTAGTCTGTAAATGACTGTTTTAAGCCTCTTATTTTTCGGTTTTATTCCTTTTGTTACCATATTATTGTCAAAAGCACTGGGGAATGGATCCATCCTCTAAACCCCTGAAGGAATCTTAGCTATTTGCTGAGCACACACAGCAGTACACAGTCAGCATTTGTCTTTTGTCATGCAAGGTTGCCTCTGTTCACAAACACTGCAATATACTTTATGTCTACAAACATCTACACCCCACTATAAGGGTCTTTGATAACTTTAAGAAAGTGCCCAAGACGTGATGAGAGAGATTGCCAATATGCCTCATAACTCAGTGACCCGTTGTAAGTGGCATACCTGGTTCTGTGCCCTTTTTTCCATTAAGGAGCTCGCCTGTAGAACTCCACCACAGCATCAGCTAAATGAGCTCAACCCTGATGCTTTACTTCACATCTGACCTGGGGCTTTCAGTGAATTTTGGTGTGGACCCACGGATCTTTGCTGTTTCAGTCCAAGTTCAGGTTCAGCAGAATGACTAAGCGTGGTGGTTATCCTGGAAAGGATCAGGGCCTGAAGGATGTGCAGTGGGTTATGGTGCATGATCCCCTGGGCCAGCATCCACCCAGCTTGTTCCATAATGGAAACAATACACTTGGTAGTGAATTTGGCTGCTTTGCTCCTGGGATAGACCGGCCACTTTCCAAGGCATCCTGCAGTCCCAGGGAGATCTGCTACTCTGCCGTGAGTCGTGGGGACTCGTGACTTTCCCTACAGACACTGGAACTCTAAGAACCCACTACTTCTCCTACATAATGTCCCCTGGCTCTGTCTGTGTGTGTGTGTGAGCACACATGGTGAAATGTCAACAGTTCATTTAGTTCTAAAAAGTTGACCCAGCTTTTAAGTTGACCCTCTGCCTTCCCAGGGTGGTGGAAGTTCAGCATTCCTCCAGGGGCTCAGTGAAGCCCAGCATCTTTTTTTCAGATAGCCCTACAGATGGGGCAGCCAAACAGTGGTTATGGTTTGAGAGAGTGGTGAAAAGGAAAAGCTGCCCCCTTCCTGGTAAGAGTTCGCTTTTTGATGATGAGACAAAAAGTTGGCTTCAGACTGTGGTGTAATGAAGGAAACAACTGAACAAAATTGCTAGATCTCGGAAGTGCTGAAAGGTGTTTACAACCATCACTCATTCCAAATAAAGGGTCTCAGCCTTAAACTTCACAAACTGGACCAACCCTGGTGACAGTGACTCAGGGAATAGGGTGAGAATGCCTGTCATGGGAAGCACAAGTCACACACCTCCCACGGGTGGACAGGACACAGGATGCTGAGGGTGACAGTGTTGGCAGACATGGTGCCACCCTGGCAACACACAGAGAGAAATGGGTCTCGAGAAAAGGCTGACAATGAGCACTGCACACCAACCTCAGGCTCCATTCCTGAGGAGGCACAAAGCCACAAACTGTGGATGGCTCATCTGCACTCATGTGAAGCAAAATGCTGATTAGCAGCTTCAGCTTTTCCAGTCTGGATGTCAACTGAGATAGTGTTCAAAGACAGAAATCTGACATACTAAAAATAGCTGTCAAAAGCAGAAGTTGGAAGCCAGTATAGTGTCTGGGGTTATTCAGACTTGTGAATGTGTTATGAGAGTCCAGGGAATTATAGAGCTAACTCTCTTAAGGCATTCCTCCTAAGGCAAACAGTAAAACTCCCGTGATAGGAAATTAAAACATCAAATTGGAGCCTAATCATCTCAGTAGTTTGAGAGCTTAATACCTTGACTTTCATTTTATAATTTTCTCTTGATTAAAAAGAAGATGAATTACACATGTGTGACTAGACTTGATTCAAACAGTATAGGAAAGGAAGAAAAAGTCAGTTTTGTGGATATTTTAAAATCTAAATTTATTCCTTCCTTATTTACAGTGAGAAATAGATTACATTACAGAACCAAGGGCTGACATGCTTAGTTTTAGTACCATAGTAATATATTTTCTTCAGTTCACATATCAGCTTTTCTACAGCAACACACTTTATAGAAGAGACTGCAACACACCAGATAATATTGCTGGCTGAAGTTCACCCTACTAACAGCCACATCTCTACTACACACTAGAACTGAGAAATTAAAGATCTTTGTGTCTTCCCATTAGAGAAGATGTCCAAAGTAAACCATGGGTTGCCAGCAGCTTTCCTTTTAGGATTTAAGCCACACTCTTCCAAAGCCCCCAATGTTTGCCTTCCTTTTGCTTTATTAACCTAACAAAGTCACACAGAACACAGCTGTGCACAAGCCTGAGCTGGCCAGGGACATGCTGACAACTTATCCTGTGGCCAAACACAGCATTAGCTCTTCTTCATTCTGCAGTGCCCCAAGCCTCCCCCACACAGCTATGAATGCAGTTCTCTGCAGGAGCACAAGCCCCAGCTCCCACTGCTGCACTTCCCATTTGAGATGGTGTTTGGTGTAACTTCATCCTGTCCATTCTCCTAAAACAGTTTCTGTGTTCAGATGTTCTGTCTTCAAGCATCAGCAAACTTTGCAGTGAATTCCAGGATGAGATAGCTCTTTCTGCTTCATTTCAGAGAATTTTAGGAGCCACTGTTGAAGCTGTGGAAACAAGCAAGGACCTCTTTAAAGGGTCTGACTTATCATACTGCTGTTAAATGTGAACTGACCACCATTAATCCACAGAAAATTGGTACAAATCTCTTGCAATAAGAAAATAGGTGTGGAGGAAATAGCAGCTTTACAAAATTGAAACCTGTGTTTAATTTTCTAGCAGGGCGAGTTTATGAACCTGATTCCTATAATTAATGCCTATACACACAGTTCCCTGTCCTGAGTTCCATCCAATACAAACATTGGTTTTCCAGCGAAGGAGAAAGCTGTGATATGTGCTGCAGCAAGAAGGCCAGGCACAGGGGAAGAGTGTACACTACCCTGATGGTGCAGACTGTACAAGACAACCTTGCTGTTTCTCCCATAAAAATATGTGTCTACTTCTGGTAGGTACATCTTGATCTAGGAAAAGAATGGGGAAACAATGGTATATTGCCCAGATATAGCCTGCAAATTAATTTCGTTTAAACTCTGACATCTTTCTCTTCTGACTTATACTATGGTTATGAAAAGAGTGTGCAATTCTCAGAGGGACAGACAGAAACATATGTGTGTGTGTGTGTGTGTGTATATATATATATGGACAGATAAAATTATCCAGTTGATTTAGGTTTGTTCCTTTCTACCCTACAGTTGCTGCTGTCATTCCTTCATCTTTCTCCTCTGCTCTCATTATTCCTTTCTGTTACATTTCTCCTTTTGCCATTTTCATTCTAAACTGGATGCAAAACCAAAAACATTTATTCTCAATGTATTAAAAACATCCAAAATGTTTATGAAAAGTAAATTCTCCCCAGTATATAGCAGCTTGCTATATATAACTCTAATCAGTGAATATACAGCCTATCTTTAAAAAGTTCTAAAAACAGTGGGGTTTTCTCACTACATTCATTTGTCATTGACATAAGCCCTGTGACAAAAAGCAAAGTAACTATAAATAAACTAGTCAATATCTTAAAAGGGAACAGTATTAGAGCTAGCTATGGAGTGCTTGGGATTTCACTCCTGAGGCTATACAGCAGTAAGCCTCCTATTAAAGCTGTATTTTCTGAGATCTCAGTGAACTGCATGAAATTTCAAAGATGTAACCCATGGCTTGCATTTTTAGTACTATATGTACTTGTTTGCATGTAAGTAGAAAATGCTCCTTTCAGCTTTTGCAGTCTGGCTCTCAGAGAGGAAGTTCATCAAAAACTTTCCTATAGAGGTGTATAATTTATAACATCAGTCACTGAGCAACTGGGTCTAGGTGCAAGGGATAATTAATCTAAATGTCTGAGATTTTCCAATAGCTTTTTACTATATGACTTTGGGCAAAATATTGCACTATTCTTTATGTACATATGTAGAGTCATTTGTGACTCAGAGTTTAACTGATTACATACAAAATATTTAAATTGTGTTTAGTATAACAAAGTCAGTTCTAAGATTTCAAATGCTGAGATCAGAGTCAAACTGAAAATACATTTGCTTTTCAGCTATGGAAAAAAAAAGAAATTGTATTGTATGTTGAACAGCACACCATCACTTTGCATGTTGAAAGACTCGTCTCTTTAGCACTATGATTTATTTAGAAAGGAAACAAGTGTTTTGGATAAACAACCAAAATATTAACAGTATAAACAAAAAATAAATACTAGCAGTATTAACTATCAGGTAAGTTAAAACCATTGTGCTGTAAGTGAAAGTTACTTTAAGGTCAAAGCCATCCCTCTGGCTATTGCTTGCACATTGTGCAAGACAGAGGAATTGTACACATTTATTTTTTCTACTCTATTTCTCTCTCTGTCTTTTTAACTTTTTTGACCACCCTAGGCTCAAAGCTTGCACTTGTAGATGTGCATACTTTCCAGGTGGCCTCTCTCAGCCTTTCTAATAGGAGGAATTTTCTCTTTGAAGTGTATACAAACCATCATTTAAGTCTAAAGAAAAACATTGTCTGAGCGATGTCAGTTTTATGATGCTGTTTATTACCAGCTATATTATCCCAGTTTGAAACAAGGATTACTCAGCACTTAAAGGTAATCCACTCAGATCACTGCTATACCAAATGAGGACAGCACAAGGTTATACCAATTTAATCACTTTAGTTTCAATAATCTTTTCACAGTAGAAGACTACAAAGCGACACTAACATATGACTTTAATAAAAAAATAGGTTTCTTTTAGCTCTCATGTCGAAAGCCAAGAGGTGAAAGGTAGAGAACAAAAAGCTCATTGAGAAGTACAAGGAAATTGGGAGGACCAAGCATCTCCTGTGTTTCTCCAGCCTCTGCAGAATCAGGGTCACTTCACACATCAGCCCACAGCAAATCAGATCAGTGAAACTGAAACTGAGTATTACTGATAATTCAGAAATAATATAATGCATTGCAATTTGCTCAGCCACATCAAGCACATTTTGAGAACTCAGGTATAACTGAACATGATAGAAATAGTTTTTTAACTGCTGAACTCATAAACTGAGTTGCCACATAACTTAGGAAATATGTTAGGACACAAATATCCTGAACACCTTCTCCTAGTTTTCAGGCATGTATTATTCTAAACAGGTCAGAGGTAGTATCACTGAGATCATCATGGGATGTGTGTTGTGAACATCTGCCTAATTCATGATCTCAGCCATGGAAAAGAGTCAAAACCCAAGTGAACAAGTTTTACAAACATTCCAACAAAAGCTGCAGTATGCAGATCACCACAAGATTGAACTTGCAAGTGACAGAGTAATTTGGCATATGCAAAATACAGTATGCTGACAAAGATAAAGAGAAACCTTCTAGTGGGACTGGGCAGACAGGCATGAACTGCTGATAAAATCCCTCTCCTATCCATCCTCATATAAGAAATACAACACAACAACTTACTCCTACTTCTACAATATTTCTTTCACAAAAAAAGTCTCTTTTCTTTGATAGCTCAAACGAATACATTACTCACCAGAGTCACTAGCATGCTCTCCTAGCCCTCTGCTGTGCAAGCAGACATCTAGCACTGAATAATTTAGGGGGCTTATTTGGAGAAGGGGAGTGAGGAGAGGTAAAGAAAATTAATAACTCCAGCAGTCCCCCTCAGTCATCCTCTAAAAAGGGTCAAAGTGCCTCTGCCCTGAAAAATCTAGGCCATGTCTTGCCTGAATTCCTGACATTTGCAGAATTCCAGACACGATTAGGAGACCATTAATGACAGGGAAAAGCACTGACCTGTGCAATACACACAGCAATTATCAAAACCATTGCCAAGTTTATGTCCCACCCATGCACACTTTCTTAAGTGAAATGGTTCTGATAAACAAAGCTGTGGCAGCTAAGGAAAGCAAAGCATGACAAAGGAGTTCTTTGGTGAGTTATCTCCCTTGGGCTGCCAGGACGTGCAGGGAATTCCACAAAGCTGAAGTCATCTGAGCTAAGAGAAGGTCCTCAGCATGGGAATGACACACCTTTATTATCACCATCTCCAGCATGAGAGGAAACCACTCTACCAGCTAGGGAGTTATCTGTACCTTCTCCTAAGCTTTCTCCTCTTCTCTCACTCCTTCACTAAAGCACGTTATCAATGAAAACACAAACAAAACCCAATTTAGACCAGAAGAATCATTCCTTTTTCTTTTTTTTTTTTTTTCCCCTTTATTTTTATTCTTCAAAAGAGAACATTCAGAATTTCAAACATCTTCTGACTGGTGATGAGAACATGAAGAGAACATTTCACAGTATGTGGCAAACATAAATTTTTAATTTAAAGCATATAGCAGCTTCATGAAAAAAAAATTCTTTCTGGCATTGGCTAAAATGGTTACAGAACCCTGAAAACCAGTACCAGCCATACACATACTGATGTGACAAGAGGCAAGCTGTCACCAGCTTGAAGGCACTGACTGGATTAATAATCTTAAATTAATGTATATGGGGATAATTAATTGAATGCATTCAAATTTTATATGCTATGTCAAAGAACCTATTTTCTTAATTGCCATAACTGCCAGGAGGCACACAGTAACATTCTAAGATGCCAGCTACAATCCACAGTTTGCATCTCTGAAAGACCATCGAAAACACTGTGGAAGGTACAAAAGAAAGGATCTGAGGCACAGAAAATATCTTCAAGAGGCAGACATGAAGACTGAGCTTAACAAGGAGAAGTCTGACAGACGACATGGCTACAGACAGTTATGTCATAGAGAAAAACAGCAGGCTCATTAATTGAAGAGCATAATCCTCAGTGGTCAGAAGCTGATGCCAGATAAATTTAAATTGAAAGTAATCGTTTGTTTGGACTTCGTCAATCATCAACAAAAAGCTATCAAAGCAAACCTTCCCTAATTTCAGATCAAAACCGGATGTCTTTTTGGAAGGCATGTTTAACTTAAACAGGAAGCAATGTGCTCAGCATGGATAGCAGGATGAAGTGTAGCAGCTTGTGAGATACAGACAGCAGACCACGTTATCACCTTCCAGCTTTAGGCTTTGTCACTCCCCCGGTGTTTTGGTGGACTCGGTCAGACGCTGCCATCGACCGTTTTCATGCATTTCACAAGGCTGGCCTGGCCTCCACCTGCACCCTGGTCTGCACTGTGCATTCTTTGCATCAACCTTTCCTCAGCCCGTGTCAGAGGCAACGTGTTGGTTCACTAAAAATTCATTTCAACAGATTTAGCAAAAAATAAAGACAAATAAATCAGCTGTGAAACCTGTGGCTCAGAACCTAATTTTCAAAATTTGTGTAAGTTGGTGACATGAAAATCAATTTCCTCTGGAATGTGCTTCTCTTCAGCAAGGGCCATTTCAATGCCAATGTGCTCCCTCTCATCATTTGGTTTGGCTGTGATACTATTAAATGGAAGTGGCAAGGTTTTTTCCTTCCACAACGGCTAAAAAACCCTAATTTTCTGAAGTGACTGAGCAGGGTTTAAGGTCTTGGAGGGTTTAATAGCATTAATATGTGTATTTTGGAAGAAATAAGGCCTGAAATTTTCAATGTAAAAACCAGGGAATATTAGATTACAGTGATTGAGAAAAGCAATTGGGAGAAGATTCAGAGACCTGAAAACACAACTACACTAAATCTGTAAGTGCAGTTCTGAGAAGTGATGAACCAACCCAAAAAAATAACCAAAAGCAACCAATTATCAATGGAGTTGCAAGGAATGGGTCAGAGGGAAATCAAGTCTCATCCCTGCCGTGGGCTTCCTGCAGGGCAGCACAATGCAAATCGTTCCTTTCCCTCAGGGCAGGCAGAGGGAGCACACGGGAAAAGCAGCAGCAAAACCCCAGCAAGGCTGGGAGCCCCCAGGGAGCAGACACCCAAGAAATTTATGCCAACAGCGTGTTTTCTGAAGGGGCTTAGAGCTGCACGTGTTTCCCCTTAAGGATATGGGACATATTTGTATCCAAATATTTGGGATGTCACTCTCCAAACCAGAGCACAACAGGAGAGAGCAGAAAAATGCAAAAAAAAAAAAAAANAAGAGAAAGGAATATATGATGAGAAATCTTTCCCGTTCTCGCTGAGCCCACAAATCCTCAGGACCACCCTGGATATAAGTGAAAACATGCCAAAAAGAAAAGAGGAAATGCTTTTCACAGAGCAGTTACATTTCACCTCTCAGCTTTAGAAATGCCAGGCTGCTATTTTCAGAACTTATATAAGTACTTTTATTTCTCCTCAAATTTCTTTAGTTATGAATCACTTTCTATTAACAATCTATTTTTTTTTAATTATGACAAGAATCAACTCTCAGAAAGCAGCATCTGTCATATCCATTCCTAAAGGCAACCTTGTTTCATCCCCTTCTGAATCCTGGTTAGTAAACAAATCCATAAATCCATTTTGACAATGTCATCAGATCAAGCACTGGCTTTTTGAGGGGAGCAGAGGAGTATGACAGGGCAAGAAACAACTTCAGAAGAATAACAGAAGGCCGAACTTCTAAAAAAATGAAGTGAGAGAAAACAGGAACAGTTCAGAGAAAAATAGTTACTAAAACCCACACCAAACTCATTTCTCTATATCCAGCAGCATTTGAATTGTGCCTCTTTCTACCAGGAGCAAAGGTTTTCTATATTCTATATGGGGGGAAAAAAATCCCTTCCCAATTACATAGCTGTGATGGATTTTTTCTGTTTTGGATTTTTTGGGGTTTTGTGGGGGTTTTTTGTGCCAAATCAAATACAGAAAATCAGCCACCTTCCTTCATTCATCTGAGGTAAAAACTTGAAGCATAGTCTTTTCCTTTGGTTGAGAACAAGGAGGGAGCCTGCAATAAAGCAGTAAGTTCACAATACCTGTGGTCTGAGTGCATACACTTCATGAGATATTCATATGGAGTTAAAATACACACATGTCCTACATATTTTTATCTGGCAAGGGGCTACATGACATTTTCCATTCTAAAAGATTTGTGGAAGATTTTCTAAAGATTAGCTTCCTATAAAATGAAAAAAAACCCAGCAACAACAACAAAACCAGAAGTGTTATAATTTTTAAAAATCCTGGATCAGGGAAATGGCCTTTTTTATGCCATGAAGTTTTCACAAGTCTGTATATATCCCCATAGGCTTTTCTAGGGAAACTCCAAGTCCAGAGAAAGAAATTAAACAGGGACATTTGGAGTATGCCTATACCAGTAAATGGCACAAAGGGGTGATCCCAGGCACTACAATTTGGCCACGTGTATCATTCACCACACTCTGGTGTGGTTGTGACTTGCACTATGAGAAGCACTCACAAACTATTTCCAGGCGTGGTTTGGGAGTCAGCTTGGGTCCGTTGCTAATGGATGGTGTGCATTGAAGGGTAAGAGTTTGACAGCACAGCTCAGAGTTGCTGTGTGTGCAGCAGTGGCTGGCCCTGCTGAGTGCACCAGCCCAGGCCACGTGCCAGGCTGGTGCTGTTCCCAAGCCGAGCCCACTCTGAGAGCAGCACATCTAGAGCTGCTCTTTCTGACATCAGAGGATGACACTCTCCCTAAGGAGTTTTGTCAAGCTTTTCCCACAATCTCTCTCATACAGTCCCAGTGCCCTCCACATCCTCCAGGATGAGGAAGGAAGGAGGAGAAAGCTCAGCTCCCTGTTTCCCACCCACAGACCCCACACAGAGCCCAAACCACCCCTTGGCCAACAATTGGCCAACTTCACTCATCTCCTTCTTCTTAGCAGCAGAAAACACAACAGGAGTGACTTGCTCACTGCTTAAATAAAGAGTTACATATGCTGCGGGAGTGATTCTGGTTTGACAACACACATTTCATTTTAGTTTTTATACTAATGTTGGAAATTTTGCAGAAACTCTTTATTAAATTTATGATATTTTGGTTGACAAAGCAAATGTCTGTGAAAGTTACAAAATGCCACATTGAGATTTCTGTGCAAACATTATATATCTAAATCTCTGATGTAAGTTTCCTCCTAAACCAGTTTTTTTTCTCCCCCCCTGCAAATTCCTCACTGCCAAATAAATGTATTTCCAGCTGTAACTGTGGGAAACAAATAATGTCATACAATGAATGACCAGCTAGGAAATGCACACCTGTCATAAACCAAAGCACATCTCATGGGATATATTATATTCCATTCCCAACTTACCAAGAGAGGATACAATGAAAAAATGGATTGGTGTCAAATGCCAGATGTTTTCAAGCCTCTCTAATTAGGTAAAAATTAAACAAATGCTATGTTCTATATCATAGATATTTTGCAGATGTGTAATTCACATAAACATAAAGTCTGATTTTCATTTACACAGAGGCCTCTTTACACTGCTTTGGCATCACAACATTGCTTAATATTGGCCTTAGTTACTTATGTTTGCATTTCAAGTTCCTTTTTTTTACTGACAGAGTATAATAACCAATTTCACATAAATATCCCAGGATAAGGCCCACTGTATGATGGGGATGACTTTAGCAAGGAGTCTTGAGGGACACCAGAAGGAAAAAGAAGTTGTATTCTCTTTTAGTACTTATATTTCATGTAGAACAGAGCAAGTCTGCCGAGAATGACTTAGGTTCAATTCATCTGTACTGTACATCTTTGCAAATGTCATTGCATATTTAATTTAATTGTGATTAATTTGCTCACGTGGAATGCAAAATGTTGAGCTGTTTTCATTACCTGCTTAGCCCTTCTCGTCAGGCTCTGTACAAAACCTGAAGCTGAAAAACATCCAGGGAAGAAATAATCAAGTAAATCCTGCTTGTACCAAAATAACAGCAGTTTCTCCTCTTCCAGATTAAAATAAGAGGAAAATTAATCAGGGTGAAAGGGTAAAACTATAGTGTAAAAAAAAAATAATCCAATATTGAACTTAATTAACTATTTAATTCTGTTCCTAATAATCAAGGGGGGCAAAAGGTTCCTGTGTTCTTCCTTAATAAGAGGGCTGGTTTATCTAGCTGTTCACAGTTACCATACATGAAGAGCTGTAAGATGAAGCAAATAGTTCTGCTCACAGGAACTCAATATACTTTCTTTGTACCTCCATTCCAAGTAACAATTGCCAGAACTCTGTAGTTAGATACACATTTGTAACAATAACAATTAAGTAATTATTAAAAGAAAAAATATCCGTTATACAAAGAACTAAAGATGGGAATATGATTGACAGTGCATAGCAGCACCTGTCTCCAACTATTTCAAAGACAGTTTTCTCATTCTCCTCAGACTTGGATGTTTGTACTAGTACTGCAACAGAGTCCCTCCACTGGGGTCTGCTGCTGGGAAGAAAAGCCTGATAAACCATATGGTTAATAGAAAGAGTGCCTGGACGGAAAATTATTATTACTATAGAAGATTAGACAAACACTTTCACAGTGTATCATTTTGCCCTTGGAGAAGACTGAAACATGGTTATTAATGTGTTTGACTTCTTTCTCAGCATTCCTAAATTATTATTTATCTTTTGGCCATCTGGTCCAATTGTTAATTTTCCTCAGAGATGGGCAGTCATACTATGTGCTTATGGTAACCATCATTTTGGTAAGGATTTTTTTTTGTTATTGTAGGTGTATCTGTCCAAATGATATTGCATTAGTTGAAAACATTTGTCCAGAAAACTAAAAGATGTCATGTGATAATCCTGATTAAAACATAGATTTTCTTGTTATGTTGAATATTGCTTAGAGAAAGCAGGTGTTAGTCTAACCCCCCTGTTCAGCCCTATTTGGAAGAGATTTTTGTGAACTGCAGAGAAATCTGCTCTGGTTTCTTGCTTAGTTTCTTGTTCATTTTGTGACTAAATTCAAAATTAAAGGAGGGAATCACTTTTCACATGCATGGAGCATAAGGATGAAGGCTGCCACCTGTTCATGGACAGCATATGCAGAAGTAACCTCAAATATGGGCTGAGAGGGCAAGGAGAGCCCAGGAGACACCAACAGTTGGGCTACAAACACCATTCCAGTAATCCAAGACACTGTGCAATATGCATCTGGGATAAATATGTCCAGTACTATGTAATGTGCCCTAGAAATCACACATAAGTCCTATTCCTCCTGATGTAATCCAAGCTTCAGGATATCTAAAGAATACTTCTTTCTTCCGTTTGTACATTTCAGTTTCCATGTTATTCTGTGATGTCAATATTTTCATAACTTTTCTGTAACTTTCATTCGCTTACCTATTATGCCTCCACTTCTCTATTCTTCCCCAAACTTTTCTTTGATACTTGCTCTGCCACTTGTTAACCTTTTCTTTTCTTCAAATCATCTTTCTTCCTTGTGAAAGAATGGGGAGAATTTCATGGCATGATGCAGCGTTATCTGAATGCACTTGTGCAGGTGCTGGACTGGGCAGGCAGTGTCTGGACACATTAGCATGCACTCCCAGACTGAAGTTCATTTGCTGGATACACCTCAGAGAACTGTTGGTACAGCTGCTTGTAGTGGCCATGCCCTGGTGTTTCATGCTAGGGAAGCATTGCTGCGCCTCGCTGTGTCAGCAGACACTGAGCACACCTGCTCAGACCAAGGATCACCGTGCATTTTATTGAAACAAAAAGCACTCTCAATTCACTCAGGCACAAGAAAAGCTGCAGGAGTGTAATGCTGGTTGAGGTACAGGTAGCAGGATCAAAACAGAATACACAGACATTGTCCCTTCTATACCCTTCTGTCTACAACACCAGCACGGAACAATTAAAGACCAGTGACAGATAGGCTGTATCCATGACAGCAACCCTCTACTCACTGGAGGCATTGAAGAGGGCAAAAGACTGATAGCTGCATGTTTTGCCATCTTTCAGAAGAACTTAGCCCTTAGGTAGGGTGTGATAGAGACAACTTGCCCTGGAAATTGTGGTCAAGGGGATCACAGAGGAGATAGGAGGAGGCTGCTTCACCCTGATCACAGCAGGTAGCCCAATGACCACTTCCACCTCCAGGCTTCAAAAGTATGCTCCCAACCTGGCCCCATGCCTGCCCAGCTGTGCCTCCCAAGGACTGTCTGACGACAGCAAGGTGTTCCAAGAGGAGTCCCACAGGATGGGGAACAAGATGAAATACAGACTGACTTCATGTGGAGCAGGAGAATTTCTTTCATTTTCCACTTGTCCAGCAAAAGTACATGTATGTGAACAAGGAAGACAGATGAATAGCTGAACTAGAGCTACCAGAAACTCCTCACAAGCATCTGCAACACCGAATGGCTTTGGGAAATACCAATAAGGCTTTATGGGATAGGAGCCTGGGCAATCTCACTGGGTATTCAGGTAGGGGAAAGGAAATTTACCAGCAGTGGTGAATAGTGGGGACAGAGATGTCTGTCTCTCCCCACTGAAAGCCAACCCAACCACTCAGCAAAATATTCCTCTTTATTCCAGCACAAGAACAGCTCTCACCTTCACTATAGCCAGAAAGTCCTTTGTGCTCTAACCAGACTGCCCTTACCCCCACACATAGACCAGACATCCTGATTCCCTATCTCTGCTCCTCACCATCCTGCCCATTCTCACCCAGGAAAGCATTTCCTTCCTCCAGTAAGAATCCCTGTCCTTCCCTTGACACCCCTCAGACCACTCCTTCCTGCATCCCTGTACTTCCAGCAGCACTGACACAACTGGGAAAGAAGCTGTGGGAAAAGTTCTCCCTGCGCCATGGGGAGAAGGAAACCAGAGGCAGGAGGGTCTCATAGGTTGAAACTGTGGATCCTGCTACCCCACCAAAGATGGGCACCAGTCACCACCACTCCTTCAGTGCCCAGTTCGCAGGGGCTTCCTCCTGTAGCAGTACCAGCATCACAAGGGATTTGGTGAACAGATCCTCCTTCAAAAGCTGTTCTTCAGCAGGAGCACCACAGGCTGCCAGCAGTCACCATTTCCTCATTCCTCTTCATCACTGTGGACAAATGCCTTAGGCAATTACATCATTTAGGGAGCCCTGTGGTTTTACTTCCACCTGCTCCTTTTTCAGCAACTCACTGAGCCCCTGGTCACCCAGACACCTCTCCCCTGAGCCTTCCCAGCCAGGAAAAACTGCTGCTTGGGGGCCGCAGAGCAGACCCAGCTTTTAAGATAAAGCAGCAGCAGAAACAACAAAATTGTTTGGAAAGAGTTTTAAGTACATCTGGTTCTCTAATGAGTTTGTAGCATGGCCTCTTCAATGAAACTGAGGGGATAGAGGTGAGTAGGAATCAAAGGATCCCTTTGTCCCATGGGAGTACCGAATACAATATATCACCAACCTCATCTGTCTTAATAGCTTCCCTTCCCAAACACACCCTGGGCCTTGTAAAGCAAAAAGAGTCATTAGGCCATCGGCCTCACCTTAAGGAAGTTTACTGTTGATCTGTAATCTCTTGTGTTTTATCTTTGAGAAAAGAGCAGTGGCACGTCTGGAGGTACCTCTGTCTACGTCAGTCCCCACAGCCCTGTTTGCTTACCCCCACTGTGAGCCTCCTCAAGAGCTAAACTGCAAACAAACCAGCTCCTGCTTTCAATAACATTCAAAGAAAATCTTCGTTGAGATGTCCTGGGAATCTAAAGTGTCAAAACAAACCCCTTGTGTTCCACTCCTTAGCATGGGGATTTAGATGGGATGTCTATTTCTTTAACTTGCTATTTTTAAAGAGCATTCCAGTCCTTACTACATCAGTAATTTTATTCTGAATATGATCATTCCTATCATAAAGGAGGAACAGATGGACTTTCTGCTCAATATTGTAGAGCAATTTAACTCACTCATGTTGACTGGGTCAATATTGAACTCCTGAGCTTGAGTGCTATCAGGGAGTGAGGCCCTCTCAGAAATCCTCTCCTCAAAACCACAGTATTTCATGATGTGTGTAACTCTGAATGTCTTAAATGAAGCATTCAAGTGTAAAGGAAGAGGGATTTTGGAATTTGGTCTGTGATTATGAACACCTTTCAATTGGATTGGTCAATTATCACACATCACCTCCCAAGCAAAATAGATCACTAATCTTTCTGAATAAACATGTACCTACATTCTAGAAATACAAAATTTAATCAGAAAAAAAACCTCTTCTGAAACCTGTGTTACTAAATCATATGGAAGAAACAAAATAGAAAGCTTAACAAAGATTGTTTTACCTAAGCTTGTTCAAATAGAAAAATAACCAGGTGGATATTTGACAGCCATAATTAATATAAATGGCATTTGTAATTTCAACTTAATATATAAGATATAAGCATCTTCTTTGTAAAAGTCTGATAAAATCTTAAAAAATAATCTATTTATCAAGTTCATCATGCACAGAACCAGAAATAAATGGTTTTATACTGAAGCAAATTAGGTTCACTTTAGATAGTAGGTCCTGTGAAGCACTTAAGAAAAATTGCCTAAGAAAACTCAGAGATTTTTATCACTGTAATTCCTGAGAAAAAGTTAGATAAATTTGACAAGACATATATAATATATTCACCTGGGCCTTCTTGGCTCAGGAAGGAACAAAAATTTTATTCAGTGCAGATCACAGTTCTGTGTTATCACAGCAGTGATATTAATTTTGAATTACACAGCATGTAGTACCTAGCATTTAAGAAACGGAATGTGTGAATGCATTTTTTTCAGCCTCCTTTCTTATTTGACAGATAAGAAAACAGCATAAATATTGTTTCATTACAGGCTTTTACAAATCTATAGCAAAGTCAAAAATTCAGGAGTTTCAGCACCCGTTCTCAAGTTCACTAGTGGGATTTAATGGTTCTTCTTAATGGGCTAGCAGACAGATTGGTTTCTGGAGACATTATCCAGAAATTCTTTGTTATTGTTTCAAATGAAATATCATTTAAAGCAAGTTTTATTTTTCTTACCTGTGGCAGCTGAACTTGCAAAAATATTCCCTCTACCATCATCTTGAGATTGCAAAAGAATTCTCAACACTTCTACCGACAACTTCATGAGCTGACTGTGGTGATGCTACGTGTCACACATGGGGGAGTAGGGAAATGCAGAACTTGGGTTTTACAAGCAAACTTGAAGGGGAAAAAGAATTCAAAATCTCTTTTAAGGCTGTGTGCAACATTAGCATCTTAACTGATTCAAAATACATTTTTCAGATTTTTTCAAAGAGACTCCTAAAAGTACCTAATATCAAGTCACTAAGAAGACCTTTTCTTTATTTTGATCCTATGCTTCCCCTTACCTTTTCTTCAAAGGCAACATGGTCAATAAGTGGAAGGCTTTGTCTTTCCCACAGACTTATATTAGTGGTCAACTCAGCTGCATTTGTTTTTTAGAAAACAGAAACCTTTAAAATCTTTAAGTTTTTCTTAGAAACAGTTTATCGTTTAAAGATTCATATTTAATAGATGAATTATGATAAAGTACACTAAAAACAAAACACAGAAAGATAAAGATGAATTGTGCACAGGTAATAAAAAACTTGCAGACAAAAAACTTTGAAAGGGAAAATAAAATAGCAACAATTAAAGAGCTATTAATAGGACATATGGAAAGTTCTGAGATAAGATAAACCTGAAACACTTCGAAGTGTTGATTGAAGTTAATGAAACAACCTTCACTTCACTCTGCTTCACCAGCAACATCAGTTTAGAGTCCTTCCTGGCTATGTGCACCCTAGGAATATATTCTCCTGAAAAGTAGTTTGCTGAATTGAATGCTGGGAGGGTGGAAAAACTCATTATTTTATTAGAAATCTGAGCTTCTTGGATCTGTCTCTTTGGCTACATTTGCCAAGGAGCAAAATGCACTGGAAGAATAATTTAAAAATCAAGAACCATTTGTTCAGCAGTGACATAATTTTCCATTTTGGTTATAAATGTTTTAAGGTATTTCTAGGTTTGCTGTTATAGCTCTTTGTTTTAGTACCATCATTTTATCCTATCACATAATAAATATCAGCATGTACAATGTATCAGTTTTATAAACTGCTATACATATTTCAGCACCTACCTTCAGTAGCCTTGACCAGGTAATGAGTTAATCATAACTGTACCAAAGCCTGTACATTTGAGCTCTTGCATTTTATTTTAATTGTCTCTACTTTACGTTTTACTTAATCTTACTCCTTCATAAAACAGCCCTCATTAAGAGTGCCAGTAAAGAATGTCCCTAGGAGTACAGTCTGTGTGGAAGCTGAGGTCCATATCTGGGCAAGGACACCTCAGGCCATACCATATCAGGAGTTTTGGTTCCTGGGCTACACCTGACAAAGTTGATTTAGGTACTTAAGGCCTTAAAGAAGGAGGAAGAAATTGATTCTTAACAGCAATATTTATGAACCAACTCATTGTGGAGGTTGACTTTTCCTTTTCTTCATGGACACATAAGACCACAGCCTGAAACCCCAGCAAGAGCAGAGCTCACATCTTTGGGCACAAGAACATTGACTTACCCCTTAATAGTACTTACATTATTGCAATAAAGTCAGCAGTAGTTGTGTCTACCTAATTGAAGACATGGTTAGAGCATTTCTCCATCTGAGTTTCTTCAAGCCACAACTCAAATTTTGCCAGTCTTAACCAGGCCTTCCTTGGTCAGGGAAAGAGACAGACAACCCACTTTCCATCCTTCACATGGATCAGAATAAAAGGCATATGTTGGGACAAGCATTGATGTCCTGAATTTAAGGAAGGAAAACAGAATTAAGATCAAGACTGCTAACACACATTCTGTGAAACACCTGCTGAAGACCATGGTCCAACACAGAGCATATGACCTGGAGTCTGGTGTCACAGGGTCCAAGACTAATTCTGCCACAGAGCACAATGGATGATTTGATAGTTATAACTGTGCAAACACCCCACTTCTCCAACCTGTAAAACTGAGATAGTTCAATCAAGCTAATCTGTAAAATATTTTTATATCTAGGGAAATGTGTGCTGTGGAGAAGCTCACCTTATCTTGCTCCTGCTTTGAGTGGGAACTGGATTTAGCTCATGTTGCAGTTCATTTGGTTGGCTGTTTTGGAGGTATCTGACATCAAAGCCATGGCAGGGTTGGGCTGTTTGGGACCTGACCTGGCAGGAGCAAACTTACCTGCTTAGGGGAGACTTTACATGATGAGATCTGGGGTGGTGCACATGCATGTGAAGTTGCCCTAGTCAGGCATGGAAAGCACCAGCCTTCCTGATCCAGAGGGATGAGCTGCACAGAAGGTCCCTCACTCAGCACCACAGAGGTGGAAGCGGGGATCGATCGCGGCTTCACAACTCCGAAGACCAGGACTGCTAAGATTTGCTTCCCACAAATATCCCAGCATTTCACTCTTTTCCTTCAGGCAGTCCCTGCCTGCAGTCCGACGTCACCAAGGGAAGGGATAATAAGGAAATTTCCACGGAGGGAATGTATGCTGTTACATAAATGCTTCCATAGGCCTGACTACTGTTTCCTGGGAAAGGAAACTCCATTCATCAAATCTGTAATAAACTGACATCTCATCAGCAGGGGAAACAAGAGGAAGGTACTTGTGAAGGGAGAAATCTGTCCCTCTACATACATGAACTGTTTTCCTTTGCATGCCTAATCTGTGAGGTGACTAAAGTTTCACCCACTAGTGCTATAATACTCACATGGGAAACATTAAGTTAAATATAACAAAATTAAAGTGTAAGAGTTATTGGAAACTAGAGCTGCACAAAATATTAGAATTTTCATCCTGGGGGAAATTCTAATATTTCAACATTTGTTTTCTTCCAAAATTAGAATGGAAATGTTGAAATACCTCTTATTTCAGGGAATGAATATGTTCTCAGCTACTTTGACATTAAAATGAATTTGACAAAGGTGTTACAACATCTCCTGGGAATTGTTGTTAAGGTACCTTGTATTTAGAACCATGTTAACAAGGGATATTTCATTTGGGTTATTGAACCAGAACTGTAAAAAAATGCTTGAGGTCAGACAGAACTTTCATTTAATTTTTGTTTTCTTTGAGGTTATTTAACCCTTTAATTTCCTTTAGCAAATGAAAAAAACCCCACCAAACAAACAAAAAAAGTAGAGAGAAAAAAAACTTGTTCTGTTCTGATAGGGAAACAAGTTTTGCAACCATTCAATTTGAAGATATTCAACAGAGTTCTCGATTTTATACTTGATCCTCATAAATGGTCCCTTTTATGGTTAAACTTCAAAATGAGGGAACTAATTTTTTTCCCATGTTGTTGCCAAGAGTAATTATTAATACAGATTAAATAAATTACTTCAATTGATCCACAACTGAATTCACTGAGAAAATAAATCACTGAAAAGATCTAGTGAATTTTTTAAAATATCTTCATAGGCTTCCTTCTTTGCATGCCCCCATAGCTGGCCTTCAAGCTAGGAAGTTGAAATCCTCTCATTGTGTACTTCAACACTGACACCTTAGCAAGTAGCATCCTGGAAACTTATTATTTTTTTCTCTTCAGGAGGAATAATTCTTTTGTCCTGATATTGTGTTGCTGGGTGCTACTTGCTGGGTAGATCACTTCTTTTATTGGAGCATTGCTGGCATGCTGGCTGAAGTCTGTGGACTTAGTAAGTGATGGAAGTATGAACAGAATGGAAAAATCTAAGTAAAAAATGCCCTTATGGAGGTGAAAAGGTATCTTGCTGCAATTAAATGCACACTAAAGCACTTGAGGAGCAAAAAGTAGGGACCCCACTGTTCAGATTCCTTTTGCAGATTTAATCACACTAGAAATTTTCCACTTACTCACAGATCATTCATTGATCTTCTGATGTTGGTTTAGTTGGCTGGTATTTTCTAAGGTCTCAGGCCATTCTTTCTATTAAATAAATAGAACCTAAGACCTCAGATGTCTATAAACTCTCTTTTTTAAAAAAAATTTCTGTCCATATTTTTTTTGCTGTTCTCATACAAAGGCTAAAGGTTAGGGTTTTAATTTAAACATAATATTTTCATGGTTCATAAGAAAATCTGTATTGGTTTACATTTTTGGCAACTTTCATTATACCCTAGTGATTCCTAGAAGTCCTTGTACTTTCCTGCTGGTGAGAGATACTTTCCATAAAATAATACAGTATAAAAATAGTATTTATTAACTCACTGTGATGTATTTTCTTAAGGTGCAGAGAGTGTATCCAAAGGAATAAACATATTCAGTGTCCAGTTTTGTGGCCATGTTTTCCAGTTGAAAATTAGTATGTTGTAAAAAAGTACTTTAAAACCAGCATTAGAAGTTCCACTAATGAGAAAGATAGGAGATAATCCTAGTTACTTGTAAGAGCCCCATATCCCCTATGTCAGACAGCTACTGTTCAGCTTTTAAAGGGGATTTAAAGAGGATTTTTAAGGGTCTGTATGTTCTGCACTGCAGAAAAGTTACACTTTGAAAACAGCTCTAAAAATAATTTCAGAAATTCCAGCTCTTTGTTCTGACACATTATCTAAGTTGATACCTGCATGCAGTATATTTAAAGGGTGCAGATAATTTATATTCAGTATACTGATGTAAAAGAATTTTTTAATATAGTTTTTTCCTAATGGATATTTGAGTTATCACAAAAGTGTGGATTCAGCAAATTCTAAATAATGCAGCTAAAAAGCCAGGCCCATACTCCACACCTATGCATGGTGCTGCTCAACTGAGCTGTTATCTAGAAGGTACCTTACATAAAGGTAAAAGGCTCTGTGACCAGAAAAGGTTTAGTGTCTGATGTGACATGGGTTGGCCTTCATACAGACCACCTGAGAGGGAGATGGGCATTGTGATGAAAGGTAATCCTGCCCAAATTACAGCAATTCCTCTAAGCTAACTTCATGTCCTGCATCCCTTTGCTGGCTGTAAGTGCAAATGCAGAAGAGCAGCATTTGTTCCCACCAGGGATTTAGCTGTACACCCCTGAAACACACTGTGCTTGCTGCCAGGAGCCATCCTAGGCTCAGGAAGGTGAGCCTGTTGATGGGACTGAGGGAGGCTCAAACCTTTGCAAGAGATCCCTGCGTCTTGCTGCCTTTCAGACAGTGTTTCTGCAGGACCGTACGTGCCCAGGTCGTGTGGGAATCTCTGAGAAAGGTAAATGAATAGCAGCCTTGCAGGGGGTTCTGCTGTGACTATTCAGTACTGATAAATGTATTTTTGTCATTTTGTGGAATTCACCTCAAGAAAGAAATGGAATTTTATTCCATTAATGCTTTTATATTCTCTCAGAATTCTTTTTCTTCACCATATCCCTTTGAATGTTCATATCAAATTGATGCAATCTAAGATAGGAATACATTAACAGACTGAGAAGATTTAAAATTTTATATGCCTGTCTTTACCAAACACTAACAAGAAGTCTAGATGCATTTACAGAACAAAAACAGATAGCAGAAATAAATAGTTCTAATAGTGTTAGAAGTGCAGATTTTACAGAAATATACCCTATAACATATTATATATGTCATCATGAAAAAAAGTTGATCGATTTTCCGCACACATTTAGTGCAGACAAATTTCTAATAATTACTTAAGTTGCTTGAAAAGATGTCTACCAAAAATTACCTCCAGAGGCATCTCATGTTACTTTGAATAAAAGTAAAGTAGAAAGCAGAACTGTAAGAAGAGGTGCAGAGCAAAAGGCAATACTGGTAATATTTCACATAAAAAATTCACCCAGAGATCCAAAAACAAGTAGTAGTATATACATTTTACAGATGGAGAAATACATAAACAAGAAACAAAAGAGGAGCATTAGCCTATTTGCTTAGGTTTTTAAATTGCTTTCTGCTGGATTTCCCCTTGGATGTGTACTCTAACATGTAGCTGTAGGACCCACAGAACAGCATACAGTAAAGTCAAATATTAAAGCAGATTAAATATTGTGAAACTGTGAAGATAATGAATGGGAACTCTAGATTAAAGTGTGCAAGGGAACACTGTGGGTGATGAGCTTTAAAGGAAATTATTGTTAGCAGGATAACATTATGAGAATATAAGGCAAATACTGTGATTTCATGCAGTGCATTTAACCAGAGTTCAAAAAGTTTGTGCCTACATTAATATTTTTATCAATTAAAAAAATCAAAATCATGCTTAGCAGAAAATAAATTCCTACCTTCCCAACAACAGAACTTTACGTGCCTCTCTAGGAATAGCAATGACACGTTCATCAGAGACTGCAATTCCCACAAATAAAAGCCCAAAGTCAATAGCTTTGTCACACTGAAAAAGAAAAAGTAACAGTTCACAGGCTGAACATGTATACTAGAGGTTGCACAGTTACAGCCTACTAACAAAAACAGAGACCTTGCCACAGATTTTGAGAGAGACAGGAGCAGACCAGAACTGTTTTAGCTAAAAAGAATGAACACCAAACTATCCCTTATATTTATATATTCTGTTTTACTTCTTCTTTTCCAAATTCCTGTCCCTTTATTTAAAATATTTCCAATGCTCTAATTTTTCTAATATTTCTTTTATAACTACTTTGTCTGGACATGCTGAACAAGTTATTCCTATTTATTGACTTCAGTCTATGAGGCAAATTCTGAACATGCCAAAACGACTCATACAGATTGAGTCAGATAATGTGTCTGGTATCATATTTTGCAGAATACTTAAGTTACATATGTAAATACACACACACATTGTGAGGTAATTTTTTTTAGATATATTCACTTTAATATGATTTCCAAATTCAAATACTTTCCAAAAAATAATCATATGTCCTTTAATCTACTGAGGTCCATGTCAAGCAACTATGAGTAAAAAATGAGTGTTGTATATAGTCTGTATTTTATCAGAACCAGCTGGCTTGAAAATTTCTCTAGGGATGAATGAGGGGGGAAAATCCTTTGAAATAAAATAATTCAAAGAATCCAGTATGACTCTTAATGAAGAATGTTTCATAATGATTTCACAACCTAGGTCACATTATATCTGAAAAGATAAGCCATATTATATTTGAAATTATACAGGTAAAGCAGAAAAAAATCTAAGCCAAATGTTATAAATCATCAGTTCTAAAAGTTGAAATACTTAGGAAACCATTGCCAGAAAATGACACTTGCAGAAATGAGGGAAGAATATTGGATATGTTGCATCTTCTAATTCTCCATGCATGAAAGAAAAATTGTTCTTTTCTTAATATAACTTCAATTCCAATAATTTAAAACACATCCAGAGCAAAGAGCATGCAGGTAGTTATTGCTCTGCATTTAACACATAAGCTCAGATACTTGAATATTCTGCTTTTAGGGGAAGAAAAAATACTGCTGCTTCTTACACAAAGAATTTCCATGTACACTAAGCATTAAAGATTTCTTTTTTTAAATTTTATGCCTTTATTTCTATAAAATGCTGCACATTTTCATCTTACATAATTTGGAGTCAGAAATCCACCAATACAATGTGCTACCTGAATGATCCAGAACAGCTACTCCTTTCTGTTCCAGCCAAGGTAAAGTTGCCTTGGGAAGAAACAGCAGCTTTGACAGCACCCAGAAAAAATATATCCAGAGACAGAGAAAGCAGCTTAGGCCCCCCAAAGCCAAATTCAGCTCAGAGAGAGCAAAAATTGAAAGCATCAATCAAAATAAGGTAAATATCTTGTCTCTGCAATCCAGCTTGTAAATTCTAGATCTTCCAAGTATTGTGAGATGAGATCCTGTCTAATAGCCAAAGTACCAATTCTTCCTCACTACTGGACTGAAAAGTATTTTAGCCTCTGCAAAATCTAGTTCCCCTACTTTTCAGTATAAATACCTCTTCCATTTTGCAATTCAGATTCTTCCTACCACTTGCAACCTTTAGAACTTCTTTGTAGATATTGCTTAGACTTCCCTTCCTCTTATTCTTAATCTTCCTTCCATCCTCTCTCCTGTTACTTTTCACAAAGGCAAGGCCAGAAAGGCACAAAGGCTGAAATTTTAGACTGAAACACTTCTGCAGGACTACACCTTCCAGTGAGGCATTCACCCAGCTTGATAGGGTGCCCTTAACAATAATAGTTATTAGGAGCTACATTGCAAGAGCTCATTTTCAGTTGACAGTCTGTCTAAGCTACTGTAAAACTGTTAAGTTATAAATCACTTCACTCTGTTATTATAAAAAAGGGGTAGCAGACAATTAGCTAAATAATTATAGAATTATTATGCTCCACAAATTATACACGCTGGCCCCCAACACATGTAGCTGCAGGGCCCCAGTGACCAGGGAATTTCTTCTATAGCAAGAGATGTGTCAAGACAAGTTAGAAAGTTTTTCCAGATGCATATGATTTTTACGGGGGTTCTTTCATTTTTTTCTTTTGCTGCCAAATCTGTTTTATCTTTTGAGATGTCTTCTCTAAGAAAATGTAAAAATCAAGATACAGTAAAGATGTAAGTGAAGGCTGTGAAGTTCAGCTTAAGACTCCAAAATTTAGCAAGCCTAGCTTGCATCTTGAAGTGAGGGTGCTTGTGTGACACTAAGCTGAGCCCACCAATACAGAGGGAGCTGTAGGCCAGCTGGCTTCTTTTCTCAGAATAAACCCCTCTGAATGCTGAACATGGGCAGCCCCTGAAGAAGATTGGAGTCACTTGCTGATGCCAGTGCTGCAGCTAAGGACCCTTTTCTGCAGAGCAGAGCCCACCAAGCCTGCCTGCCATACACTGGCTGCCCCAGGACAATAAAATACAGCACTTTTCCCAAAAGCTTAGTTAAGCCTCATTAATCAAAAGGGGTTTTGAGACAAAACTGTTGGGTGTTTTATATACATGCCTTGTTAAAATGAGCAGTAGTACCTGACTTCTGTTTACAAGAACATAAACATGAGCACAGGTAGGCAGACAGATTAACCCAGTGATATGGAACAAAAGTCAAAAGTTGGTCACCTTTTACAAAACCTGAAATTTCCAGCAAGGTATTAGGAATCACCTGAATTATCTATTCACCTAACCCAATATGACACATTACCCTGGCCCTAAGCACAAGATTAACACAGAAGTAGATATGTGAAATCGGATCCAGTCTTTCCTTTTATGAGAGGAGATGAGGGAGAAAAGAACAATTCTTTTTTTGCCCTCATGGTGAGGCAGCTGCTGAAGTCTGTTCTAATAATAAAAAAGCAGGAGTCACCAGGACGGGTTTGCATTCTCAAAGAGCAAAAAAAGAAAAGCAACCACTTCTGCATCCCACACACCTCTGGTAACTCCCCTTCTGAGACTCGATGGTATCTTTGAGGAACTTGAGGCAGAGGAGAGACACACGAAGGAATGTGTACAAAATCAGCAGCATTTCAAACATGTCCAGGAAGACAGCAGTTTAAAATGCAGCAGGATTTCCAGGTTGCAGTGGGCTGTGGAGTACTTCTGTCAGAAGATCTCCTGTCTCAGTGTCTGGGTTCAGTTTTCTACATAGCTCCATGCTATAATTAGTCTGATAGCTGTGCACTTATTTTAATGAGTAGCAAAGCAGCTGCTGGAGTTGCCTATAGCTGAACTGGTATGTCAGCTTGTAAATTACAGTTCTATTGCCTGCAGATTGGAGCTGTAAGTCCTGAAGACATTTCTCTGCAATTTGCTAATTATTGTAATTTTGATAATTTTATATGACCACCTCTTTACTAAACAAAAATATATATTGAAGAGTTTTACTAGTTTAAACTGGCTCAGGAGTTAAAAAGAAAAGCATTTAGCACTTCCACCATGGTTTTCAGTGTGTGAGTCCTGAGAGAACAAGTGGGTACTCAACTGTTCATTTACCTGTCTGCTCTTCAAAGAAATGGCATTGTAGCAGAAATGCTTACACAGATGAAGAGATAATTTTATTATAAGGAAATGAATTCTCAGTCTGTTCCTCTTCCAGACATTTGCTATTTTTTCTCATTATTTTTGGTAATGTGCAAAGAAAAGTGACTTCTTCGAGCATCTCTCACTGGCAGCTGCTGCAGCAGAGTGGCACAGCCCAGCTCCTGCAGCAAGGCCCTGGATGAGGAGCTCAGGAATCTACTCTTACCCATCAAACCCTCAGTGACCTTCTCCCACCCTCGCTTTCTTCAGTTTGAGCCCTCTTCACTCGGGCATCCCTGCTATATATTCAGTAGATTTCACGTCAGGGGTATGACTGCACCCCAAAGAGGGATTTCAGAGAGGTTAGCAGTGTTTCAGCTGTGGACATCTATTTTAAAAAACCAACACCAGCATGCCCCAGACACTCGTAGTGTGACTTCCTATTTAAACCTTATCAGCTTCACCACAATCCGAAATAGCAGACAGCAGCCCCAGTGACACAGGGCTTTGGCACTCGGGGCTGTTGAGCTGTTACTCTGTCACTGCCCCGGGGGTCAGGCCACCAGACAGAGTTTTCCAGGGAGCAAATCCAGACGGGCCGCCTGCACCCCTACCACTGACACCCAGTCACCTGCTTCCCTCCCCTGACCTTCTCAGGGTCTGAAATATTCATAAATGAAGGTCAGTAGGGTTCTAGCCCAGTGTTCTCTGCCTAGGAAAGAGACAGGAAAGCACATCATTGAGCATGTATATCCAGTGTAAACCACAGCTAATTCCCTCTCAATTAACACCTCACCACTCTCTGCCCTCATCAAAAAAGAAAAAAAAAGAAGAAAAAAAATCCATCAAGGCTCTAATAGCCTGCTCTTGCCAATTCTTATTAAATTATCTGGAAGCTCACACCAGATTATCACAGTGACTCCATCTGGTCACATAAACCACTCTCTCCAAGTTCTTGCCCTCTGGAAAAGTCATCTGTTCCAACTGTGAGGAGAGTGGCAGCCCACCTCACACAGCAGTGGTATGGTGCCTGGTAGAATGGTATCCTCCATTGGTGTACCCTAATAAACACCTATGATTCCAACTCTCTGGCATCTGGCACTGGGTGCCAGGGCGAGCTGTCAAACCCTGCCCAGAACTGCAAAACACAAGCAGATTCCTGGGGGACTTAAATTTCTTGAAGTTATTTTCAGTGTGTACCTAAAAATCATGAGTTTCTTTGAGAAGACAACCATTTTTTAATTGTAATTACATTCCTTTTACAATATTACAGCATGTAAGTGTGGATGCTCAGTAGTTACAAAGCCAGCAAAAATCAAGGGTGGATTCCCTTTTTCAGCAGGAGGAATACTACTTCTCTGCATAGTCATGAAGACTGCCCCTAAAATGATGGGAGAAAGGGCATAATCAGGATAATCTAAGCTCAGGCATCTTCTCTGATCTTGGACTGCAAGTGGTACCCAAGCCTTGATTTCATCCAGCTGAGGGCAAGTGGCAGTGGCAGAAGGAAGCGTAGTGACAGGGAAGGTTTGCTGTACTCTGGTTCCCTCTAGATTAGGTTTTCTAGTCTTTTCTTGAAAAGCAGATTAAAATATGTATACCAAACCACATAACAGGTATATGAAGAAATCCCAACTCTTCCTGGTGCCTTCTGTAAGTACTTTAACTGTTCTAGCAGCAATGGTTAAAAAAAACCCCAAAGAATTGCAGATTGTTGTTTGATTTTCACACTACACTTCAGTAAAGATCATTCATTGTCAAGATTAATGCAAACCAAACCAGACTATTAAGTTGTAAATTAGAAAAAAGGGTCATTATCTGGAAAGGGCTTTGTAACAACTTCTTAAGTGTCCTTTCTCACACACAGATCGAGCTGCTACGTGCCTGTCTCTGCAAGCCTGGGGATAGCCAGCAAAATCCCCACGGCTGGCTGCTCCACAGGAACAGGAATGCAGAACTCTGTACATTCTGATGGGGTAGTTAAAAAAAAAAAAAACGTAGGCAAACTAGGATTTTGGGTTTTGACATGCATTATATTATTCCTGGCTGAAACATTTTTTTCCTCAGTAATTGCCCCAAAAATTATTACTTTGAGAATTTATTCCAAACTAATGATTCTGACAAACATTTTGCTATTAGTTTTCTGAATAATTAATTGTGGTAGAAATCCTACTTATATTGGAAACTTTGGCCAGTAAATTAAATAAAAGAAGCTGCCAAAATTATATTTACCTTTAAAAATAATTCAGCCGTCATACACACTGAAAAAAAAAACGCTGGGAGCTTTTTAATTCTCTCTTCATATCTTGTATCTTAAGCCTGCAATGCCAAGTATATAGAGAAAAATAAGCCAACACCCCTGCACTGTCCCCTTTCAGCTTTCATTAATATTTATTAAAACAGAGAATAAGCAAAACCACAATGAATGCTCTTGCACTCAGATTTTGTTGAAAGAATTTGGAAGACAAAATTGATTCAAAACACTAAAGACAAATCTACACAGAAATCTCTCCATATCAAGCCCACAAATATGCACAAATTCATTTTTTCATTAGTTTTGGATAACCAAGTTAAAATTGTATTTCATGGTCTCTCATTCCCATCTTTGCTGGATATGGACCAGAGTGAGTCCTCACTTGTAGTGAGAAGTCCAAATTTCCACACTGGGCCTGTCTCTTAGCTCCTTAAAAAACCCCAGTGACCTACCCTTTGGAAATTATCAGTTTTCATCTAAATGTGTACTCTGAACTTGCCTTTTGCATCTGTAAACTACAAGATTAGCATCAGACCATGCAGGATGATAGTTTGAATGAGTTTTGCAGTCAAGCTGGGTAGTTCTCACAACTGGACATTACTGCCTATGAAAATGGCATTAACAAACATTGCCATTGATGGTCATCAGCCTCATTAAATGTCTTCTCTACAGAGGCTAAGGAGGTCTCAAAAGCATAAATGCAGGCTAATTTTGAGTAAGAGGAAAAAAAACTCAGATGAAAATGCATAATTACATGAAGGAAATTGTTTCAAAATTGTTGGTTATTTCCAAGGACTTTGCCAATTCCTCTTTTTTCACTCTCTTCCTCTCCTGTTTTAAGAGTAATCCAGAAATCTCAGAGAGAATGTTCAGAAATTTGTAAAAATGTCACTTTTCAACTCGATTCTGGAGGGAGATGGGTTTTAGTATTTAGTATTATCATGATTTCTTTCTTTCTATCAGAAGTTACTGGAATTTAAATTTCATCTGTGAATTGGTGTCTAGCAATGCATGAAGGGGGAAATTTGCCCTGACGAAGTTCAACTGAAGTGTACAAAAAACAATTTAAACCTCTGAAATGATTATTTCAGAAGCTATGTGTTTTGATATGAAAATGGGTTGGAAATGACACAAAATATGATAAATTTGTTTGCTCTGTAATAGCCCTTCCAAATTTTTCAAAGATGTGTGGCCAAATCAACTTATTCCAGTTACATCAGAAGAGCACAACCATGAGGGTTGTGCTTGCAAAATAGATTCCTTTAAAATGGCAAATAAAACTGCCTGACTGAAATTGTCAGATTGAAGGGGAAAACAAAAACAAAAACAAAANAGGAGGGAATGATATCTCCAGCAGCACTTAGCAAGGATGAACAAATTGCTGTGGGAAAATAAAGGACCACTTCCTTTTCTAAAGGGAACCTAAATTGGAATAATTTGCTTTGATGTTGATGGGAAATCACCGCATGCTTTGAAACATTGGGACCTAATAGGCTGCCATTCGACTGGAATCACAATGGTCTGAATGTGAGGAGAGAGGGGCATGGGCAGAAGAGTTCATATGGACAAAGCACAGACAAGGTTGCTCCCAGTGATGTAAAAAAAGGAAACAGGACAGCTGTGGTTCAAACCAGTTACCCGCTGGATCTCGTGGCTATTGTTAATAACACTTTGTAAAGAATATTTATTTAGTGTTAATTTAAAAATTCAGCTCTAAGGGGAAGAAAGAGCAGATGTAAAATTAATGTCCCTATAGAGATTGAAGTGGTCCATTTGGAATTTCAAAGGCAGGAAATTCATTAAAACAATCATACAGTGGAACTGTCAAGCATTCAGTAAGATCAGTTACTTAAGGAAAAGGCTCAGTATCTCAGAGGCAGAGTCTGTCACTGATTGCTATGCATATTTAGTGGTAACTTATTCAACAATTCATGTCCATGCACTCAACAGGAATACCCAGTATGTGAGCTGCTATTATTGAAAATGTTCCCTTTATTACCACAACATATTGGTAAGTCCTACAGCTAAGCACACACTGTAGTACAGACTGTACACTACACACTCTAAAGATAAACTCTTGCCAGGCTTATTATCTATGTGTGCTTTTTAATTTATGAAAGAATCACAAACAGGTATTAATGAATAGACTATCACACCAAATAGTTATTTTTATTAATAAACTATCAATTTGATCCATTCTGACAATCATGAATGGTTGCTGGTCGATCAGTGAGTCCTAGAGCTCATCAGATGATGGAAGCAAGGCCAAACGGAACCCTGCCACGAAGCTAAATAGCAGGGTAAAACATTCTGTTAGTTTTACTTTCTCCTCTGTAATTAGTTAAAATAACTCTATTTTTGTTGCCATTCCTCTCTGACCAACTCACCTTATTTTAGTATATTTCTCTTTCTAGTTTGCCTGATTAGGGATATCATCCTGCCCCTATTACACATAGGGATGGGCCAAGAAAAAACCATGATTTTCCCCATATGTTACTTGTGATGCATCTCAAACTACAGCATAATCGAGAATATATAAAAAGCCCTGTCAGATGCCAGGTGCTAATGGCAACACTTCTCAGTACTTTGGAACAGTCTTGGTGTCCCTCCACTACTTCCCTTCTTAAAGGAAGGGCAGGCAAGTTTAGTTCTTAAACCCAAATTTTTCTGATTTAGTGGAAGCAGACTATGATCCCTAAATTTCTTTGAGCAAACATTACCTGTCCTCTTCCTTACTCTGATTTACCATCATCATGGGAACAACATACCCTAGGTTTACCACCATCACCTTCTACTGCTTCAACCTAGGTTTAATGACAAATATGTAGACATTTTTAACAGGACTGTGCAAGATTTAAAGAAGGGGTTTTAGACAAAAGCCCAGAGCAAAAAGGTAAATAACTAAATCATAATTCAAATAAAAACCTCAGCCATACTAAAGCTCCTGCATAGCTGTTTCAGCTCCACTCTGCCAGAACTTCTATCTTGACTCTCCTTGCTGTAGGTCCTGGGACTGGAATTCAGATACATCCCTGCCTCCCCAGCTGCTCCCTATCTTCTGGAGCTGAGTTTTCCTGCTGATTCAAGTGCCCCCTGACAATCTGTCTATCAGTTTTTCAGACTATTCAGCAGGATTTCTCAAGCCCCACTTTGCTCATAGCCATCCAGGAATACATGATCCAAATATGAACACTGATGGGACTGGTAAACTTGCATGTTTAAGATTAATCTCCTTAATCAGCCCTGATGCCTGCCTTCACTCAGTGCAGATCACTCCTTTGGTCCACTAGAGATTATTAAAACATTCATATTAAATGTCATACAATGCATACATTTTGTCCAGCTTGTGATCTGGGTCCCTTGACAGCCTTCTGTGGAGACCACACAGTGCTTTCAAATAGCTGGGAAACACTAAGAAGTTAGGAAGAGAAATCTAGCTCTACAGGACCACACTGAAGATCCTTTTAATTCAGAAGATGATGTGAGAGTAGTGAATATTTTGGAACAGAGGACAAGGGAAAGCAGACAGAGATCTTTCCCTTGTATATTCTACTAGCTCCTGGCCCTGCACAACCTAAGACTTTCTGAGCCAATGGTCACATCAGCATCTTAATATTTAATAGGCCTGGGTGGATAGTTCTTCCATGAACTTGTCTCATTGCTGTGCCTGAAAATGCTAGAAAGGCAAGCTCTCCTCCAGTCATTTGCTTTTACTGGGCTTCCCATGACACAGGAGGTAGTGAAATGCATTAAATGTTTCAGCACTTCAGAAGATAAGTACCTGGAAAACAGACAGCTGACTCAGCTTTGGATGAGAGTTCCGTGCTGCTGTTAGATGGAAGAAAGCTTTGTAAGGGTAAACCACAAGCCTGGAATTAAATTTTAACTGAATATATTGGCCAGGGTCTGATTACAAACAACTGCTCATCTGAGACAACTTTCTCAGCTGCCAGATGCCCAAGCAACACCACCCCAAAAATCTACCTAACCAGCAGATACATAATTGCAGAGCACAAACAGAAGCAGCCAACCTTACCCACCCTTTCATCACACCAGGGCAGAGCTCAGCAGAGGGACCAGTCAGTTTCAGCCAACCTAACCTGTAAGGTTAAAGGTGTTGGGTTAAACAGTCTAATGGTGGTGAAATGCACAGGGTTCACTACCAGAGCTCTTTCATGAGTCTGTAGTTCAAGATCCAGCTGATCCAGCTCCTGCAGACAGTGCTGACTGGCCCGAACCTGGCACTCTGCAGAGTCCAAGGCAGAATATGGAGGCAGTGGTTTCCTCCATCCATAACAAGGAATCAAAGTCCTTGCATCGACACAGCAAGATTCAGGTTTGCAAACAAACACACAGCACTGACAATACATGAGACAGCCCTGGAGGGAAGAGAGCATACAAAGAAGTAAAATTCATGTGACACTCCAAAGAATAAAATCCATGTGAGGCTCCATTCCAGGAAGAAGAATCCATATTTCCCTCTGTGTAGCTGCAAAAACATTTCTGGCCATACAACATGCTTATAGATGGACTTAGCAGGACATGAGAAAGTACTGAAAATATATTTTATTTCTGATGAAATTTTTTCCTAAAGAAAACACCTTTTGGGAGCCATGGTGGCACCTAGACATCCAGATTTCTGAAGCCACCATGTGGGTACAAAGCCAGAATCCCTGAAGAGCTGTGTCTCAGATTCTAACCAGACAGAAACACAAGGAGAGTCAGAGTCGCCCGGAATCAAAAAGGCCCAAAATCACAGAGCAGAAAAGCGACCCTGCTTCTCCTGAATTCCAGCCTAGTTCCCAATACACGCAGTCCCAGGCTCTGCACAAAATTCAAGCCATATGAAGGACAAATTATTATAAAAACCTGAGACTAATGAAGATAAACCATGGACAATACTGTAAAGTGGATGAATTAGGCATAAACTCAACAAAACCAAGAAAATCACAGAGAATCCTTTCTATTAGCACAAATAGATTAAATTGGTGTGTATTTGTACAAATCTTCTCCAGGAGCAGTTGCTTGAGCCCATGCTGTAATGCAAACCAAATGCAAAGGGAAATTGTGACAAAAGGCTATAGAAAACAATAAATAAACATATGCACATTTACACACACACATACATATATGTATATATATATATGTATATGTATATTTAAATTAATACCTTAGAAACATATCCTAGAAATCACTCTTGAACTCTTCTTTCCAGGATGAGGAAGTTTTGAAGTTAAGACTTTTAAAAAACTATACTGTGAAAAATGCCCCAAAGAACCCACTGATAGTACTTGACGTTATGTGTAGATGCAATTTTATCTTCAGTCCTTTCACACTCCTGCAAGATGGATAGATTGCCCTCCCAGCATTTATTCAACACCAAAATAGCCTAAAACATCATTTAGCTGTATATCATGAATTGGTTTGAGTGTTTACCACATCTTTCTGCTTAGCTTTCAAATATTTGCAGCAGGAACCACTTGGTTGTACATATGGAAAATAAAATCCTAACACATAAAAGGAGACTGTACAATATGCTCAGCTGCTCAGCCATAGCAAAGCAGTCTTTGTAGCACAATTCAAGGTTTGCCATTACTGCTGCAATGGCAAAATAAACCATTTAGGATTATACTGGGAACACCAAATTTCTCTCCCAGAGAATAAAATTGCTGATGAAGATGGTCAAAAAAGGGCTGACCCAGCACTCCTCCAAGCCCTTCTTTGGAGGGTAGCAATACAGGAATGGATCTCAAGTATAACTAGTATTTCTATTAATATACAATTATTTTCCAGTGATGGAAATGTTAAGCCTCAGCCAAAAAAAGTGCAGAGAATCTGGTTTGGAACAAATTCCTGTACTGCATCATGCCCAACATATGAATTATTCCAGTGCCCTCATGGATATTTTTAATTCTCATGTTATATAGAACATAAACATTCAGGAAAAATGGGAGGAAGATCCTCATTTTATAGAAAGCCTGCTGATTCCCAGAAGACTGGAAATGCATTTCAAGAGTAATTTGTCTTAATGCAAATCTAAGCCATGGCTATTTTTGATGCAATGACTGAACTCAGAACTTATAAAATGAAGCAAAAACATTTGTCAGGATTGCAAACCAATTGTTGAAAGGCATGCATTTGTCATGGGATGTTAAATATAAATTTACACAAGTCCAGAAGGCTTTCCTGTGATGAGTCCTTTACAGAAATAGTTAATTAATGTTCAATTCAATCCATTCATGGCAATTAGAAAAGCCTATCATAGTAAAGTGTCTTTAGCAGCCAATATTTGTCATCTGGAGACTGGAACAAATCTCAAAAGCCCAGTTACAAACATGGGAGTGATTTAAAGTTTGTTAATAATGCAACAAACAAACCTGATTTCCGTTTCTTCAAGGAATCATGGTAATTTGCAGATTGCAGTGCAAAATGAGATGGAGCACAATGATTAATTTGTGGGCTACAGAATAACTACTATACATATAACAGATGTCTGCTGTGACAAGGGGCACATTACCTTTATGTTTATATTAAGAAAGAAGAGGGATTCAACTGTTTTATATGGGAGAGTTGTGGGAGAGTTGTGGGAAAGATCTCAGAAAGCCCCCTATGAGAAGGTGGGGAATTATAAATATTTGCAAGTGTTTATTCAGGTGCCACTACAGTACACTGGTGAAACTCGGACTGAATACAAAGGGGAGTGAGGGGGAAAACATCTGATCTAAATGTTACTGGATTCATTTCACTGGTACAGATATTGACTCAGTTCATCTCACTTGGTCAACAACAGCCCTGAGCCAAAACTTGCATGTTCATTAACATTAGCTGTACAAGTGACAGGACATCTCTCGAAGTAAAATCTTGCTGAAGAAATAATAATACTAGAAGTAATTACTTCTGAAGAATTAGAAACACAGGAAGCAGCTTATCTTCCTAGAGGTGGGTGGATCCCGAGCTATTGGGAGACATGGCCTTAGATACCCTTCTGTTCTCCTTGTGCTAGACTTTAGTATTGAAAGCTGCTGATGTCTTTTTTTGCTCTTCTTCCACCACCCCCATCAGTTTGCACCACAAAGCCAGGTTCTTCAAGGAATGTGAAAAGTCCATCTACCTTTGCATGAGTTGGTACAAGGACTTAGTGATTTCAGTTGGAGTCCTCCTCAACATCTGATGGGAGAATGTAAGTATTTCTGCCCTACATGAAAAACAAAAAACAAAACAGCAAAGCAGACAGTAGACATAAAGGGTAGGATTCAGCTAAAGTCATCTACACAAAGTCATATTTATGTGAGCCAATGTCAGACGGGGGCTTCAGGTCCCACCATGTTCAAATTGCCTCATCTGAAAATGGAGCTATAAGTGATCTCCTGGACAGCTGCCTAATTTCTACTGAGTTCACCTTACCCACATGAGGACACCTCCACATCGACATCTCAATGTAGGTGTCCTAATTTACAAACTAAATACACCTGAATTTTGTCTTTGTGAAAGAGAAACTATGCAAACTAGGATACAGTGAGCCTGTTTGTTGAGATGGGCCTCCCTTCTCACCCCTACCTCCGAGCATCCAGAGACACTGAAGTTTTGGAGGTCCTGACAGCAATTACAGTGTAGGGCACCCATAAAGATTCTCCTCTCTGAAAACTGATCCCAGCATATAAAAAATGGAGCAGTCACAACTGGCTGTTTCTCTTCTCTGTTTAACAACTTTAAGCAGTCCAAATAACACATGTTTCGTTCCAAAACCTTGCTGTTTAAGTTTGCCCCCTAATGGGAAATAGCTCCAGTGCCCAAAATTCCTTTCCTCCCAACCACTGCCTGCAGGGAGTGGGTCTGGGAAGGGAATTGTTTCAGAGCATACCCAGCTCCATTTGCCCCCATGGACAGTGGCAGGAAATTATCCCAATTAATTCAGCTTTAGGAAAGCTGCCATCTGTACTGACACAGAAAATTCATGAGACCACTATCCGCTGATAGTTCCTTTGCCCAGTGCTCTAGGTGGCTGATAAGAATTACTGTGCTAAATGATGATAAACAAGGTGGGGGGGGGGGGGGGAGGGAAGAAATTAAACTCCAATCCAGTACACCCCCAGGCTTCCCCAAATTTGGCAAGGATATGAGGTCAGTAGCTGGGTATGCACAGTGTGTATTAGCTCTGCATTTCTTATCATCAATTTCTGATTTAATTTTAAACATCTCCCAGAGGAACTCAAATTTAAAAAAAAAAATCTATTTATGTTCCAATGCCAGACAAAACTGGAATAGATAATGTCCAACCAAGGAAAAAATTAAATCCAAACTGCACCTTAGTTGAGCAGAGTAATTCATTGACTGGCTAGGCAAGCATGCTGTATGTTTGGGGCACAAAAGATATGAAATTCCAGCTGACTTCAAAAACAACAGAATCAGATCTTTCAGAAAACAACTTATAAAATATATATTCAGTAAAACCCACAGGCATAAGTGTAACTGTGTTTATTTCACAGAGGTTATTGGTATAAAACTGCAGTATCACCAGGCAGCAAAGCAACATTTGGCTCAGTCTCTAATGAAAAAACTGAGAAATGCAGTACATGTAAGATTTGTGGTACCTGCTGCCTGCCAGTTCTCTCCATGCTTCTAAAATACCAATTTCAATTGAGACCTGGCAATCTTATGTACATGTAAACATTCTCAAATTGTATGCAGTGCAAAATGTGCCAGAATCAGAAAGTAAAGTATTACTAAAAATGGCTTTTTCCTACAAACCAGAAACTGGAAGTATAACTATAAACTCTGAATCCAATCTCATCTCTAGTAAGAAACCATTGGCCCTGCACTGTCTCAGTGGCACCAAATAAAATTGTCTTTGTTAGAGATGATAATCACAGGAAAAGGGACACACAACATTTCTGTTTGACTTTGGAACATCCCATGTGCATCAGAAGTCAGAACATGAAGCAAAGGGAGAAAATAAAAACTTGTACAGTAGATGCAAAATAATATAAAGGGAAATTCCTTTGGAGAGGAAAGAAGCACCTCAGGCCAACCCACATGAGCAAACAGCCAACAGGAAAGGGAGCCATGGCACTGCAGGAGCCCTGACAGATGATCAGCACGGGGATTGTATAGGATTTCAGGACTGCCCAGGGTTTGTCTTCTACACTGAATTTAATATAAAATGTTTAACAGAATGACTTGAAGCAAAAACAAGATGGTATTTGCTAAAAGAGCCACTCAGTGTATTTAAAATATCAGGACAGTCAGAGGAATGCAGTAATCCCCCTTATTCCCTGATCTACCTTCTCTGCCTGAGAGTGTGGAGCGGTGAGTGGAAGGAGAACAAGATTTCCAGTTTGCATAGCAGGATATGAACAATCCTGTGAGCTCCTGCTGTAGTACTCTACTTGTGTACTTTACTGAGGCTGCAAACACAGAAGTCTACACCTACTTTACAAAATCCAAACCAAACACAACAGATGAGGAGAAGAAAAACTAAGACTAAACTTAAGACCAATAATTTGCAAATAAGAAACATTGTGGGGAAAAAACCAAATTCTTCTACAAGAATATCATCCTGACAAACTTCAGCTCTAACTCTTATTTTTTTATAGGAAGAGCGTAGCAGCAGTCTGGAAAACGGTGAAAGAAGGAAGAAAAATCTAGGTGCCATTTTGCAGCTGCAGATGTCTGGACCCAGCATTTATACTGAAGATAAAGGGCATAAAGAGCTTTCAGATCAGAAAAACAGCCTCTTCTGCCCAGGGGGAAGAAGATACAGATGCTGCAAACCAGCTGTAAGGACAATTGTGACTGAGGATGTTCAAAGCTCATTGGAGAAAGGCCTCTAATGATCTACAAAGCAAAGCTGTGGATCAGCCTTTCAAAAAGAGTAGAGGGACCAGAACTTAAGTCTATAAAGAGAGATTTCCTATATACCGTAGGTATCATGTGTCTGTCTAAGTAAGCAGTGGGCTGGACAAGGTGATTGGGGTCCTTTCCTGTCTGTATCTGTATCTGTATCTGTGTGTCTCCACACAATGGACACCATGAGAGATGGCAGCTGTGACACAAACACCACACGTCACCATTTCAGAGATTTTTTTTTCTGCTGAGGTAACCTACTCACTTTCTACTTAAAGTAGATCCAAAATAAAATAAGATAGCTCCTAAAAACCAGCAACGGGAGAATGATGAAGAGCCGAAAGTTCAAAATTTTAATCGAAAATAGTTATGTGGTTAGCAAAGTTTAATTTTCATCCATGACCCTCATTTCCAGAATGCCAAAATTAATTGAGTCCCAAAGTCAAAATTTGTCTTCAAAAGTGCTTACCAAGCAACAAATACAGCCCCATGAGCAGTATATTCTGAGTACCCAGCAAAGTAACTTTGAGCTAGAAGCTGGAGTCTGAATTTTGGTGTTCAGCTTGGTCTCTCAAACACTGTCACTGTGTGAGAAAAGCACTCCAACTCTACTGCCTTTACCACTACAGCCAGATGTCTGTCCTTCCCACAGGCACATTCTTCCCTCTGACAAATGGAAGGGAGAGGAGGGGCAATGGCAATATTTGGATTAAACTGATTAATCTGGAACTGATCCAGTTCTAATCAACACTTAAAAGAAAACCCCACTTTCCCTCCCACTGCCAAAATTAGGCCTTAGTCTCCCAGACCATCCAGCACTAATGAACTCACATGCATTTTATGTAGCTAATTCATGTACGGTCAGACAAAATGAGAAAAACAAATGCTATCTTCCAACATACTAAAAAGATACAAACCAGCTCAATCCAAATCATCACATTTGAAAATATGTTCACTACACTTGCAAAAATTTAGAACCACCTTTTATTTAATTATTTCCAGGAAATAATGGAAGATTTATATTAAAATTTAAATCCCAGGATCACTGTTAGCAGAGTGCACAATGTAGGAGATCCTGGTTTAATGCAGCTTTCAGGAGTTAGATTTTACACCATGATTCAAGATGTAGTTTGAAACAAATGCCTGGTTATTAGTTGAACTCATTATCATAAAAGTGAGCTATTCTGTAGCAAAAGAATATGTGAACAGCTGAAAGAAATACAGAATCATGAAGCCTAAGCAAATAAAAATCTTTCATAAAGGAAACATTCCAAAATATATTTCCAAACAATGGTTGACTGCAACCAAGTAATTCACACCCCATTGTGAAATAAACAGTAATAATTTCTAGCAGACACTGGGGCTCAGAAGCAAAAAATGATCCCCTTTTCTTCCTCTTCCTCTTCCAAGTGGATTACCAAAAAAGTGTGATTAAAAGTAGCATATATTAAGTAAAAGAACTGAACTGACTTCCAGCTCTAAGGAGAGAGTAGCTGAGTAAATACATTTTTTCCTCAAGTGCTATTTCTAGAACGTTCATTAAAAAAAAAAATCAATCTACAAGCTTCAAAGTCAGCTCAACACTTCAAAAAATCACTTTCTATCAAAAGTATTTTTGACATGAGGTTTGGCTATTGTTTTCTGCACTCCTTCCAAAGGCTGGTATACTCTACCAGAGTGGCTACAAGCTCAGACCCCATACAGGTGACAGTAGCTTTATACACTAATTTTGCAGTTACTTGAACTTGCATGAACGGGGATAGGGTTCCCCTACCCTCTGTGCTGAAATCACACACCATTTTGGTTTAAAGTTACTTTGCACTTCAATACAATTAATGTTTTGTATTGAAACTACAGAGCAAATTTCAACCTTAGTCAGACAACGAATGTTTTGAGTTATTTGAGGCCCTCCAATAATAAAACTTGCAATGTTAAAAGTGCAGGGTTTTTGCTAAAGCTGTGTGAGTGACAGTTTCCAACACTCTTTTAGACAGGTGGGTATGAGGAACAGCAATTAAATGTCAAGCATGGGAGGTCTGCCAGGGCCCCACAAGCTTTCTCCTGGTCCTGCAAGTTTGGGCAGGTGGGGCATCCTTCTCCCCAGGACCTCTCCATGGTAAGACAGATGTCCGTGTGCCTGTGTTCTCTCTGTCCCAGCCGAGGTCAGAGAGAGGCAGCTGGCTCATGGGCAAACCTCAAGCATGTCAGGAGTTTTTGAGGTCTGTTTAATCCCTAAAAAGTTGGGTCAGTTTGCGAAATCTGTATCCCCATCTGGCATAAAGACCAGTCTGCTACAGGGCCCAAAGCTTTAACAAAAGCAAAATCTCCAGAGATTTTTAGTGGTCTTAGCGTCAGAGAAGAATTAAAGTGCAAATGTTCAGGGGGGTGGGGGGTTTCTTTTTCAACCATTAACATTTTGTAGTTGATCTTTTTCTTTGTTGCAAACCCTGAGGCTGTTTTCTTTTTACCAAACCCATTCACCTGCAGCAGAAGTGTGAACTTTGGCATTTCAGAGGTTTGGCTACCAAGCAAAGATTGCGGGTATTTTTTGTCCTGCTTACACTGCTATCATCAGTGTACACATTCTACTGGAAGAAAAACCACCCTGAAGAGGTTAGCTAATGCTGAATTTCTCTGCTCAAAGAACAAAAAGAGTTTGTTTAAGCCTGATGAGACTGACCCAATTTTACAGAAATCTCAAGAACCTGCTACTGCCCGGTAATAAAATCATAACAGAAATCCAATAATGAAAGCACTTTAACAAGACAGTTATGTGTAAATGATTTTGCATTGCCAGCTGTTCTAAAATGCCATTCTAAAACTTTTCCTTCTAGAACTTTCTCTGATTTTTCTTTCCCAAGTTAAAAATTCCAGACATGAGAGTTTTTAAAGGCAGATATTTGAAAATATTTATTGATGCAAATGGACTGTCCAGATAGATTATTTGAAGTTTCTGTATGACTATGTTTGTGGTCTTTCTCCCTCCCTCTTGCCTTCTATAAATAAAAATAAATCAATTGTAATGCAGACCATCCTTATATAAGCTGTATGGAGCAAAGACAGATTTTCTGTCTATCTATCTACCTGTAATTTCCATGGCACTTAGAGCAGAGCCTCGATTGGACACTGTAGCATACAAAGCAAGGATGCCACAGAAACTGAGAGATGACAGATGTGCTGCTGCTGTTGCATCATTCTAAGCATTACTTAAATTCTGAGGTTGAGGTTGTTTAGAAAATTGGTGACTCTGACAGAATCAGCCCCAGGAATTTGTATCAGTTTCTCTTAGGAAGATGGCAATACAACTGCCAGGATGATAAAAAAAGGTGTCTCTTATCTTTTTATCTTGTTTGGGAAAATGAAACATTTGCCTGTTAGTGATTTTGATTATCACAACATAACTTCTCTGCTGTGAAGGGCAACACTGCCCCTCAAGACAGAGGGAATATTGAGTCAAAACCTGCATTACTATTTTCCCTGTATATTTTTAGGCTTTGTAGCCTTAGGGACCATATCTTTGGCTCTTCTACAGGTTCCCTGAAAGTCACCACCATGGGCACTCCCTCTCTTCACCTCTTTGAGTAGGTAAACTGGAAACAATAAAAAGATTTTAGGGAAAACCTATTCAGTCTCTTACCTCTGTGCATAATTCCCAGATGTTTCAATGCAAGTTGAGCTTCCCTGCAGGAAGGAAGAAGCAGCAGCTTATATCTGTGAAGGTTCCAAAGTGAACCCTGTTCTCCATGCTCTGAATCTCTCAGATATCCAAGGTGGATAACTGAATGAACCCCAAAGACAATCTAATTAGGAAAACGATGATGGACCTGAACAGGTAACTCCCTGTTTGGCTAAGACCTGAACAGGTGTGCCAGAACAACTAGACACCTGTACTCTGACTGGACCCTACTTAAGGAGGTAGAAATAAAAGTTTTAGAAATTCCAAGACAAATTGGAAAGGGGACAAATAGCATTGCATACAAAATTTGCACACCACATGGAAGAACCCTCTTCAAGCCTTATTTAGGTCTTTTTCTTATCACCCCTCTCCTTCTAAACCCCCAGCATGGAGCTTAGGCTCACACATCCTCATTTCATGCCATCCAAAAGTTCAGCTGTACTGAGTGTTTGAGAATATGATTTGTGGAGGAAGGATTTACCCCAATGAATGTTTTCAAATGGTCTGCAGGCAAAAGAAGTATTTAGTGGATTCACATTTAATGAATAAAATACTGAAGCTCCGCCACATGTAGATGCCAAAGGTAAGTTTGGCTTCTTCAGCTCTGTGTGTGTATATAGAAATATAAAACCACACAGGTTTACAATGCAGAAGCTATGCTGTTTGCTTAACAAATGAAATATAGATGCCTAAATGAAAATTAAACAATGAAGACCTTGTTATTATAGTAAAGCCAAAAGAGTGTAAAAATCCATAGAATAAATAATCTATATAATCCTTTGGTTAAAGTAATTCAATAGAATAAGTCGTATCAACTCCAAGAATTTGCTTATACCTGTCTGCTTGACTAGGTCTCTGTCTTTAATTTAAACTGCAAATAGGATATGCAGTTGTCTTCTGAAGGGCTTTATAATTGCTCTTCTCTAAATTGGTTGTAGGATTCAGCTGGGTCTTAATCGGGATGGGACGAGATATGTCATACAGAGAGCTTTGTTTGCAGTTTCATTTCAGATTCTTGTAATCAATTTCTTAATAGGATTATATTCAGGGTTCATTCACTTATCTCAGCACTGAGCTTTAAGTTTTCCTTGGCCCTGTTCTTTACATCAACACTCCTACTGTGACATGGAATAAAGTTGTTTACTCCTTATGTATCTTTTATTATCACCACTGAGGGTAAATGACAAAATGCTGAGCATGTATTTAAAATAATAGAAGATGGAAGAAAAGTTAGATATCATTTCCAAGCCAAGTGTACAGCATGAAGGAGAGATACTTTGACTGCTTAGAAAATATTTGTTTCAAAACCCTCAGAAGACTAAAGTGTTAGCAGTCAAAGAAAGGGGAAAAATGAGAATAAGTGGGATCACACTTCGCTGAAATTATTTCATTGCTGATTTATATAAAAACCAGATACACCTCTTTGAAAATCCTGAGGGACACTGATTGTAACTTTTTATTAGAGCCATAACAAACAGGGATTTGCACCATTATTCCCTTGCTCTGCACTGCAGAGCATGATTTTATTTTTTTCCTCGAAATCAATTATTGGAGCACAGATTGCTTTATAGGGAAAAAAAACAAATCCAGACATGACATCTTAAAAACTTAGTTTTCAAGTAATTAATAAATGTTTTTAATTGTTGTTATTTTTATTACTATGCAAAACAACAAAAAACTTACTTTCTTGTTATCTTTAAAACACATACTAAATGTGATTTTTGTCAGGTTAAAAGCTGCATAAACCTCATTCTTGCATGAGACAAGAAAACAGACAGTAGCTCATGACATTGGCTCAGAGGGATAGGGTGGAATTTGTCTTCCAATGAGGACACCTTCCACTTCATCCAAACACACAAGTAGGCAGCCCTTTTTTTTCTTTCCTTTCCTTTTCTTTTTCTACCCCTGTAACCCTCCATAGTGTCAGTCCTCATAAAAGGAAAATTTATGCAGTGGTCAAGTACACCTTCAGGGTGTCTTTTCTCTGAGAACTTCAGCTGTGTCCAAGGATCTAAAGTTTCTTGTTTGCCCATGAAAACTCTCAGATAAGGGATGGAAGATCAAAGGGTAGCAAGGCAGGGTTACCAGAGAGCAACCAGAATCCCAGGCCCACAATGCTGAGCAGTACATAGGAATAGCTCTGCATTTCCCCAGGTTATTCCTGAACATCAGCCCTCCTCTACACTCTCTTCAGACAACACTTGTGAAGCATCAGCTCCTAACAGGAAAAAGCAATGCATGGGTTTCAGGTGTGCCAGTCCCACGGGGGGGTGGGGGGTGGGATGTCACAAACTTATAGCCAACAGCTGTGGGATGCAGCAAGGCCTGGGGGTATCTGGTTTGCATCCCAAGGAGACAGACCTGGGACAGGCAGTGCTGAGCATCCGTGGCTGCAGGGAGGGATTCAGGCTGGAGACGAGTCATGCAGCAAAAGGGTGGGGGCAGAGGAGAAGGTGAGTTTTGTGCACATGCACTAAAGGCAGGAGTAACCCAGTGAGTGCAGGTATTGGACAGGTTAACTCTGGGCTGCTGTGCTAAGAACTTCCTGTGAAAAATTCTGTCCATTCTCCCAAAAATCTGATGACAGGAGAGAATGAGATAAATTAATCAATCATTCACTAAATGCATGTATTCCTGAAGTTCAAAGTGTTTTCCTAGCTCATTGAACAAATCCTCATTTGCTAGAACATTTCCAGTCACTTAAGTTTAGAAATCCACTCAATTACTAAAGAGAGGAAAGTTGGATTATTCCTGTGCTTATCTTCCAGAAGAGCAAACTCGTGCAGACTATATTAACAACCTAAGAGGGGAAAAAATAAACAGAACATTGGAAAGGTTTGAAGTTTTTGTGAAGAAGATAGGATCTAATCCTGATTGTGAGAGTATTCTGAGAGTATAATAAGAGAAAATAATGTGTCCTTTTAAAGTCATTCTATACATTTTGTATTTTACCTATATATTCACTGGAAATCATAACTGAATTATAAAAAAAGAAATATGTTATGTGAAATGCAGTGTAAAATACACATGAGCTGGTTAAGGGTCATGTGTCTCATAAACCAAAGCAGAGAGTGTTCAGTCTAGTTAGCTGTACCTTCGGCATGAACTGAGGAAAAAGAAAAGAAAAAGACTTTCCTGAGCCAGAAACCCATGGTGGAAGGTAATCAGAAGAGGAGAAGCATTAAACATCCTGTCTGACAGACACTGTTCACTGTGGAGGCCCTTGAACCTCCAGGAGAACTCCCAGGGCACTGCCCTGGAAGAGTCTACCATAGCCTTTGGGAATGCTTTTTCACTTACAGTGAGAGAAAGGGCTTCCCCCGTGGCGCTCTGCAGCACTATGTTAATTTACTTCAGTTTTATTCTTTCCATTGGTCTGGGCTTTGCCCACCTCCAGTTGTTCATATTTGTCCTTAGTTCCAGAGATATTTTCTTTCCCTGTTTTCCCATTTGTTGTAATACTCTGACCATCCACTCTCAGATTCCCAATAGGTCAGTGTCCCTCACCTGACCCTCGAACCACCCCTGTGCCCGCTGGCTGTTGGCCTGTGACCCCATACTTAACCCCGAGCACCACAGTAATTTTTGGTCTTTCTGTCACTGGTTCCTGCAGCTCATGTAGCAATAAACTGCACTGGAATCCTACACAGGAGGAGGCCCTTGCTGTCCTCTGTTGCTGAGCTATCCATGGTGTGTGTGAGCAGGCGAGAGTGACAGCTGGAGTGCCCAGCTGAGGGGCTTCCTGAGAGGAGATGCTTTTTGGAGGGGTTGTGGAGTCCACCATTCACCTTCCCCCCCGCCCCCCATCACAACAGTTCACCATTGCCCTGACCTAACACAAGGTCCCCTTGGGCAGAAAAGGGCAGTGGGCTCTGGGGCAGTCTCCACTCCTTTTACTTAGGAAGAGACCTGAAACTGATGTTTCCAGATGCAAAGCAGCAGCTTTTTGATGATGATTGAGAGCAGGTGCACGTGTGCAGGCAGGTTTCACACCAGCACACTTGAAGCTTTGCTCCTGTGGCAGGAAGAGGGTCGAGTGGTGCGTGCACTGCACTGCATGGAGGTAAGGAAAGAGCAGATGCTCAGGCTGACTACCAAGGCAAAACTCCCAGTCTTAAAGAGATATTTTGAGGTTTTTAATATCCTTTTGCTGCAGATAGGGTCCGAGGGGGTCATTTAAATAGAACTTTCATCCTTGAGAGTACAAAGGTTGTTAAGAAGGGCTTACAGAAATATGTACAAACCTGTCTCCAAAGGCTTTAAAACTGACACGGTAACATATAAATCAGCTGAAAAAGCTACAGGATAAGGTAAAATCTCCTCAGGTTAAAGAATTGACACTTTGATTATTCCCTCATTCCCAACCCAACCTTTACTATATACCATAGTATAGACATATACTATAGACTGCAATTCCATTAGTAATATTTGTAAACTTTTCTCTTGCAAATGCCAATTGTTTCTTCCTCTTGATAGACTAAATCTTTTCTGCTAAAGTTTCATTGTATAAAGCATCTACTTTCAAGGTCCACTAACAATGTTAATATTACTTCCTTATACCTGCAGGTGCTCTCATCTACATTTACAGTAATGCTCATAGCCAACTCTGAAGGCAGAGAAGTTCACTGCAAGGACTGAACATACTCAGTGTCTTGTATATTTTCAGTAAATACAAATTTCTTAACCATCACTCTGCTACTTGTGAAGGCCAGATTTTAATGTTACAATAGAAAAACAGGTTAAAGACACACCTGGAAGAAAGTCTCAGTTTTCAGCACAAATTTACATGGCCAACTTTGGAAATAATAGCCTAGTGTTTCATGTGGTCTTGTTCTGAAAATCCTAGAGGGAGTTCAGTTGTTTCCACTCCAAAGAAGCAAAACATTTCATTGCCCTTTGAGACTTCTTACATATTGTGTATAAACCTTAAGACACCAAAATGAGTGCAGTAAGCCAAGCATGCAAAGTGAATATGTATATTTTGAATTGTTGTGTGCAGTAAGTGACCATGAGAACTAACAAGAGGAATAAAAGCTTTCACTCCACCTAAGGTCATGCTTTTCTGCTTTCTTTCAAATTCTTTCCAATTATTTAACAAGGAACCAATTCAGAATTCACTGGATAGCTATGCCTCTTGGACCAAAATCTCAGCATGGTCCAAAACATCTGAGATAAGGAAAATAAAGGGAGAGAAGTGCAGGAACTTATTTCTCATGCAAGTCATAACCAGCATCTCTGTCCTGCTGAAGACACCTGGGCAATCCTGGCACAGCAGTCTGAAGGACCACACTATTGCTTTTACCCATCTTGCATTTGAGCAAGCACTTTGCAGCTAGGCAGCATCATGTGCCCTGAAATGGTTATTTCCAGTTCAAGAGCTGGCCTTTAGGCCAAAATAAAGAGAATATCACTGAATTTTTTTTTTTTTCTTGGAAATAATCCCACAAATCATTCCAAATCAAGCAAATGCTTGTCAGGACTTAGACCAAAAATTTCAGTCAGCACTGGTGCACCCCCAAATACACACTCCTTCAGCCAAATGGTCAGGACTTTTACCTGAGGCATGGAAAATTTAGGTTAAATCTCATGGTCTATGTAAGGTTATTTAGTTTTTATCATATGCCTTCTACATGCCTTGTTCACCAAGTGATAAGGGTTGTCTCTCACACAGTTCCCTCACTTTCTTGTTCATACCACAGAGCTTTGTGGAAAATACTGGGCTACTGCCTGGAGGAAGAGCTGCATTTTTTCTCACACTCTCAGCATGTCTCACCTCTCAGTGCATGTCCTGTTGACTCTTTTTTTCCAATATATGCACATTAATAATGGATGCCATAGCACTACCAGATCACCCTGAGGAAGATCTGCCTACAAATACCCTTTAGCCTTGCATTTCATAACCTGTCCTCAAAAAAACTTGGATGGGAGGAGGAGGGGAAGGAGTTGAAACTCCCGTTCAGGAAGAGAAAGTTGTCAAAACTTGGTCTTCCACATTCCTGCTGGACTGGCTAGAGAGCAAATTACAGAGATGCCTGATTCTCTTCTATTCATCTAGCATAAAACAACAGAATGCACTCTACCCAGCAAGTTCAGACACATAGCTTTAGGGTGCCAAATCTGCATTTTTCCTTGAAGGAAATAATCCCTCTCCCCAGACCCGTTTCCAAGGGGATTAAAAAGAATCTGTCAGCCCATCCCTCCAGGCTTGCCTATACAAAAGCAACACTCCATAAGAGCATTTATCTCTTGAGTCAGAATAGTTTTTCCATCTAGTAAATAAAATATTTTTTGGTTCTAATAAAGAACCATTCATAGTTATTATCTTTAAAAAAAACTTTTTATATCATTCCAGAAAATAAACCTGCAACTAATATCCTGAGTCTGAGAGTGTTACTGATCTTGCCAAGTCAATCTAGTACATTGCTTTAGAGAGTAAGAAAGATAATATAGATCCTCTGGGTGGGATTTCTTAAAATGGGCTCAGAGGAGAGCAGTTCTAGAGGCAGATGGATAGCAGGGAAACCACCTCTTCTCCTCTCTGGTCCCTGAGTAGAAAAAATATTCATATTCCATTCCTGTCCCACACAGCAGAGACACATGTATGTACTGTAGATCCTGACTCAGAAAGAAACCTTTACATTCCACCTCACCATCCTCATTTCACTGTGCTGAGCACACAATGGCCCCTACAGACAAATCCATGCTGAGCAGTGTGAAAGCTTCTGGGGAGTTCATGGCTGAGAAATGTAGAGGCATGGAAAGCATGAAGTATACCACAGGCTAGCACAGAGAAACAAAGGTGTACAAAACACAGAGAAAACAAGGATTTTTTCATAAACAATTTTGTGAGAAGAACAGATGGATGGAAACACTAAACAAAGGCTGCAGCAATGGTCCTTGGTACAGTGGGATGAGTTGTAGGGAGGGAGGAAATTTCCTATAACACCCGTCTCAAGAGGAGGGAGTTTATACAAAATCAGTAGAGCAAAGGACTTCAGCACTTGCCCAGCAGCTTTCTGTGCAACTCAGTACTGAAATGAGGGATCTGAAGGACTGGACTTCATCAACAGAGCATTTGTTACCATTCCTGTCTGGCTACATCAGTGAGGTACAGCTGGGACTCTCTGTCATGAACACATGTGCCTCTGTCAGTCAGGGCAGCAAAAAGTCACTGGATTATCCTTTATCTGAGACAGATTAAGCCAGAAAACACAATACAGAAGGCCTTCAGTTGCTGCAGGATATTAAGCACTGATACCCAATTTCTGGGGGGGAGTCCCAGAGACACTGTGGAAAGAAAAATTCATGGGATGAAAGAGGCCCAGCCAGGATTCCTTTGATAAGGATATGTTCTGAAAAGAATTAAAATGTTAATTTGTCTGAGTAGGTTAAGAATAAGTATACCCAAGGCACAAAATGGTGTGCAGTAGAAAAATCTCCAAACTGCTGTAGCTGGCTGTTGAACCAGTAGGGAGGGGTACAGTTATCCCACCACAGTAGATTTTAACAGCCTGACAGGAAGCCATAGCTCATCATCCTTTTTTAAATCCTAAAGCTTCCTGACACAGTGATAAGCTGCTTTGGAATACTCATCCTGATGTTTTACATTGTGAAACATGCAGGGTAACTCCCTATTTGGCTAAGACAGAAGGTGTTGGGATCAGCAAGGTTGAAGCTGAACGTCCTGCTCTACCATATGTGCTCCCATATGTGCTCTTGTCTTCCATGATAGTGGAGGCCACCAGAACCACTAATGAAGAACAGCAACCCAATCTGCTTTTCCAAATAGAGCTTCCAAAAGGAGAGATTTGGGGAACTGTGTGGATGCTTCCATCATCCCAGTGCTCTGGATATGGTGGCCTTCCCAAGCCTTGAGAGAACAAATTGCTGGTGTGCAATATCAGCTGTCCAGGTGATGCTGAGACACCACAGCACAATGAGGGATAGCAGCATGGCTGGGATGTTACCAAAGATGGGACCTTTGCTTATAAAAAGGTTTGCCTTGAGAGGGAAATAAAGCAAAACCCAAACATTTTGGTAGCTAGGGCAGTAATGTCAGTTAACAAAAATTCTGAAAGAGGACGTTGTGAATTTTTATTTCATGCTACCTGAAAGTTTGTGATATAAGAAGTCCTTTCTAAACTACTTAATCACATCACAGGATGTTCATCTGAGCCCACCTCATTCACTTTGCTGAGCAGCTATCATGCAGTACTGAGGTAAATACTGAGAAACATTTTGGGGTTGCTCCTGCCTCTGAGAACAGACATTAGGATGTGGCCCACCACGAGCTTGGGATGACAGAAGAGCTGAAAGCAGGGCTACAGTGTTGCTTTTCCCCAGCCGCTCTTCCAAAACGTTGGGAAAGTACCCCAGTCACCCTTGGGGCCAAGCAAGGATTTGTCTTGTGCTAATATGTGCAGTGTCCTCATATGCCCCCTACAATATCCAGGAATGGATGCCTAAAATAAAGTCATTCTAATGGGCACAGATTACCTTTGATGAGGGCCATGGGGCCATTTCTCAGGACACTGCCTTTCTAATGCCATCAAGTGCTTCAGACACGGCCTCAAGAACATACAAAGGTCTTGCTACTGTTTCTGTCACAGCACACATTCTTGATTTATACTTCTGACAGCTGGAATCTCAGCTCTCCAAATGACAGTTTCTTGCATTCAGTCAACTGAAATGGTCAGTAGTGCACGAGTCTGTTCTGGCTTGCAGTGCCATCCTGTTAACATGAATCCCCAAACAGACTTTCTTTGGCAGCCCAACCATTCAGTCCTCACTCCAGAGTGGCTCTGGTGTTAAACATGTGACAACGACAAGGGAAAAAACTGAAACAGAACTTAATGCCCTTAGAAAAGTTCCCAAAAACAAAGCTAATTTTATGTCTGTTCTGCTGTATCTACAAGAGTATAATGTTCAGGAAACAAGAAAGGTAGCTTGGCCTCCAGACTGGCAGAAAGAACTTGGCAATGAGACTCTTTCTCTGGTTAATCCCTTTGTGGGAACATGGTCCAAAACACTCATACTTTAAAGAAAAGGTCCACAGGCTCTGACATGAAACAGATATTTGTGTTTTCAGATGATCTCTCTATGTGACTTCTATCTCAGTTTACTGAATAAAACTATAAAGCTGAAAGGAAAGGCCTGTATAGATGTATTTTAAGAAAAGTATTTTTTTCCTCTCTCCATTGTTACTGAACATCTAGTTCACAGGGGACAAAGTTGGCAGGGTTTTGGCTGTTGCCATGAGGAACTCAGCCCAACAGCCTGTTTGATGGCTGGAAGAATTAAGGTATTCAGCACAGTTCTTGTTGGTGCCAATATAATGGGTTTACATGAAGACAATTGTGCAGTGAGCATAAACTTTCTAAGCAGAAAGGTCTGCTTCAGTTGCCCTGCTAGGGTACTTGCATAGGCCTGCCAAATAAACAACATTCCCTGCTGGGTGACTGGAAACAAGTGTAAGATGTTCTGAGTGTAAGATGCTAATCCTTACAGTATAATCTCATCCCTGCTCTACAAAGGCTTCTCCAGCCACTGCATCTGACAGCATCACACAGCAAAGCCTATGGGCTGGCAGTGAGGGCAGGATGTGTGGCCACTCTGAGATCCTGCCTGCAGCTGAGCTGAGGATGCAAAAACCCTGTGGCTCATGGCCTGTCCACCTACCTCATCTCAGAGAGTCTTCCAGGCAGTGAGGGATGTGCTATAGAGGGGTACCAGAGCCACGGAGAGATGGATGGAGACCCCAGGGTGTGGAGATAGCAGCGAGTCCCAGGGCCCTGTGGAAGGGTCAGCATTGCTCCTGCTGCAGCCGCTCAGGGCTGTGCACAGCTGACACTGATGGTGGAGGCTTGGTGGGATCCTCACAGCAGCAGTGAGGGTAGAGGGGTGCTTGCTGCAAGTGAGGGCTGTCTCCACAGCAGTTGAGGAGACTGGCAAATCCACCAAACTGCCTAAAAAGATATGGAAGATATTGCACCAAGAGGCAAAAGCATCATGACTGTGATTTATGGTTTTTTTCTCTCTCCCTCCCATCTAAGAAACCTCTTAAGGCTTTTTTCAGAGGTAAATATAAACCTGAGGGCCAGCACTAGTCAGATTTTGGCTTTTGACATTGAGTCCAAACCTAGCCCTACAATGGACATGTGTTTGCTACCCTTTTTTAATATGCAGTGCTGCAGAGAAATTCCCTCCTTGCTGTGCCTAGACAAGTTTACAGAAAAACTAGGTATTTAAAGAAGAAGGAAAAACCATAAAAGGGAGGATAGGACTTGTCATTAAGTTGTAAATACGAATCATGACCCGGAAACTCTGATCTTATCCTGTTCCTTTTAGTTTAGAGGTGTTCACAATGGTTTACTGTGCATGTTGTAGCAGATGTCCAGAATTAGGCAGAAGTTATCTTCATTTTACTATTATGATATGAGCTTTGGTATAGTAGAACATGGCATACAAATCTTAATAGCATGGTTTTATTGTATTTGGTGCCTAAATTTATCTCCTTGCCTTATACTGCACTCAGTCCCAATCCACTGGGTAGGATCAGATCAGAATTGACATGGGGTATTTCTCACTTGCTTGAAGGAAACATTGTCATGGAAGATTTTTTTAAAAGCCTTTTCTATGAAAAGGGATGGTGAGGCTTTCTGTCTTCCCAGTCTCCTATGGCTACTTTTATTCTTCCACTGCCATCTGCATCCCTGATGCTACTTATCCATGGCCTTAAGCTAATCCCTTGATACCAGAGGAAACAACAACTACATGTTCTCCCTTCCCACTCCCTTTAAACACAGAGTAGAAAGTTGCCTGAGGCTAGTATGAATATTAAACCAAAGATCTTCTGAACATCTCTCCTCACAGGGGAGTACTCCTCCTGCAGGAGGCTCCTGCTCCCTTTCTTACACAAGGCAGATCCAAGAGTCCCCATGCATATGAAGGTCAGTGAGACAAAGGAGCAGAGCAGAGAAATAGTAAGTAAAACCAAGACCCCCAAAACAACCACAAGCAGGACTCACACCACAGGCATAGCTCTTGAGGCAGGGAGCTGAACCCTGCCCTGCCCCATCCCAGGAGGATGTGAGAGTAACTCCATCTCCAAGGGCTTACCTGCAATAACAACTGGATGTCTCCTGGGCAGGGGAAAGAGTGATGAATTTCCCCTACAAAACAGAGGTTTCTCTGGAGTCCTTAATTTCTTTTCAGCCCCTCCCCTTGGCACTTTCCCATTATTCTGCAGGAGAGGTGAAACAGAATTTTCTGGTACCAGCTAGCAAGGGCTAATTCTGCGGAGGTAACACGGCTGCTTTCCCAAGGCTCCTGGATCAGCTTGTCTGGCTCTCGGGGAAGACTCTCTGTTGGTGTTTTAAGGTGAGTCTGAAGGTGTCCAAAGGGCTGCCTCAGAGCATGAGACTTTCCACTTACTCTCAGCATGAAATGTGGCACAAGGCACATGGAGCTCTCCCAAGCTCCCTGTGCCTTAAAACACCACGGGCCAAACCCACATGCTCCAACCCCTGGGGCACTGAAGTCTCAGTGCAACACAAGCCAAAACAGCTCAGACAATTTAACCTTCAGTGCTGAAGAACTGTCCAAGGGTCCCAGGGCATGGAAACTTCCACACAGATCCCAACTACTGGGCAGTAGCATCTTCAGGTGTGCTTCCCTGTCCTTGGGGAAAGGCACTCTGCTGACCTCAGCCATCATGGGCTGTGGGACACACACACACACACAGCACCTCCCTGCCCCACAGAATTCAGTCCAGCAGCCAGGCTCTAGGTAGTAAAGACTTCTGCTGCCCTGACCTCCAAGCCCCATGCAGGCACAAACACTAACCCTGACAAGTGTGGCCCTCAGCCAGCCACTGCAGCTGGAACAAAACCACTACCAACAGCACAGCCCTGCAGCCCCAGCAACACCCCAGGCCCCAGAACTCCCTGGGCAGACAGTTTGCTGCACAGGCCTTGGCACTGCATGGTCCAGGCTGAGCATCACCTTCCCAGGTGGAGAGATAAAAGAAAATGGGAGAGGGTTGAGGAAGGCAGGACCTGGAAATTGTGTGTGGTCCATTGACGAGTGCTGTGCAGCTGCTGCACTGCTCTTGATCCCTCTCACTAGTCAGTGAAATGGGAGAACTAGATGATAGATACTCAGAGTTTAAATATGCCTGGTATATCCCAGGAGTATTGCTCAAATCACCAGATGACAGGAGGGACATATTGAAGATCACTTCTTCAATCTTGGCTAGTACACAAGGCAGAATAAAGGAGCCCTAAAAGCAGGAGAAAAGCAGAACAAAAGGTAGTATGACTCTGACCCAGCATTTGTGTAGCAATGCCATTGCAGCAAAGCTCAAAACTCACACATATTCACACACTCATCTTCTCCCTAGTACCAGGATCAGACAGAACTACAGTGGCAAGGAGGACAAGACACTCAAGATAGCAGGGCCTCATCACACCAGCTGGCTTCTCTGGACCTTGCTCTACTCCAGCACACCAATTCTCAATGTTTCCAACTACAAATCATGACTCTTCAAGGAGGAGAAATCTTGAAGATTCAGAAACTTCTCTGTTAGTGGCAGACATGGGAAAACAGCATTCACTTTGCACTACAGACTTTCTCTCTCTCCCTCTTTCTTTCCTTATTTTTTTAATTAGCTTTGTTGTTGCTTTGACAGGGGAGCCTCCCAGCTCCCCTGGTCCTACCACTTGCTTGCCACTGTCATATTTAGCAGCAATAGGTTACTTCAAAATAACAATCACCCACTTAAAGACCCACTGGGATAAGGATGCTAATCCAGACCTCTCTTTTTTCTTTTAGTTTTAGTCCTTTTTCCACAGACAGAAAAGTGGCTCATAATAGTGGAGCCAGGGCTTTTTGCAAGTTTTTAAGGAACATTTCAGAAGAGCCTTCTTGTTCTTCTGAGTTTTTTCAGGGCTCCAGCTCTCTTTGCAATCAGAAATAAGGCCACAGCTACACAGTGTTGATACCACCCTGGGCAAAAGCACAGCTGGTAACCTTTAGCTGTTGTTGGGAGCTACAGAAATAGCCTGTGGGTAACAGGAAGAGTTTGTTCAGCATTTCACCCTTTTAAACCTTTTCTTAGGAGAAAAGCCAGATGCTGCTCCCACATTCAACACTCCAACTCCCCAAAGTGATCATATGATTCTTGTCCTCGAGTGAACGGTGTGTTTTTACTTCAGTAACTCTGCTTGGCAGGTTACTATCTGCATTTGTTATTTTCTGCATGTTAAAGTGCTTTTCAGACTGAATCTTCCTTCCTTCCTTCCTTCCTTCCTTCCTTCCTTCCTTCCTTCCTTCCTTCCTTTTTGAGTGGTGTCTCTAATTCACCTCTCTGAAGTTGAAGATAGTAATCAGGGCTGAGGTGGTCTTTTCCCATAATGAGTGAAGAGTTTCTGTACTCTAAAGGACGCCTTGATTTGTCAATAGTCCTTTTTCAAAGCAGACAAAATTTGGATTTCTCTTAGGATGATGCAGTAAGAAATCTTCCTTCCTGACCAGGGAGGCAAAGCACCAGAGCAGGGAGCTGTCTCTCAGTGATTCCCACTCGGAAGCTGTGGTTTCTGTGTCCATAACCCAGCTGGTCTGGGCAGAGGTGGTTCAGCTTGGCAGAGTTCCATCTGGCCAGAGCTGGGGATGGCCCTGACTGCAAGGAGCATCTCATCTGCTGGGCATAGAGAGCTGGGCTGGGGTCAGTCTGTGCACATCTCCCCTCCCCTCCCCTCCTGGACAGCAGTGTCCGGTGCCCCCAGCACATGCACAGGAGACAGGACAGGGCTGCTTGTTATTTGGTAGGATGGGAGAAGATATTTTCTGAGTTTTTTCCCATATCAGATTTTGTTTTGCACACAAGAAGCATATGCCTTTTATTTTTTTTTTCCCCAGGCCCATTTTAATTTTTTTTTTAATTAAAGCCCACAGTATGTTTCAAAGTAGACAAAGGGGAATGGAATGGAACAAACCCAGCACAAGGAAATGGTGACTGAAATGTCTATTCATGTCCCCTTTGTTCAAAAGAGACACTGTTAAAACTTATTCTTTTTTATTTAAAAGTTTGAATAATCATTAGAAGAGCGCACAGAGTCTGGGGCTGAAGTCCTCCCCCAGAGAGTGTGACAACCACCAGGCTGGAGATACTGCTCTCACCTGCACACATTTTCACCCTTTCCAGCTGCAATTTAAGAGAGAAGTGGATCCTCTTTCCTACTCCCTCCCTCCTACTCTCTTCTCTCTTTGACCCTAAAACTCCAGTGGCAAAGACATTTACTTTCTCAGAAGCAGAAGAAAGAGGATTAACACCCATCTGTCAAATGGAAGATTTTATCTGCCTGTCTCCATTTGCCAGTGCTCCCTGGGAATCAATACAAGCCACATCCCTGCTATATATAAAATGCCCAAATTAAGTTGCTTTCATAAATCCTACATTCTTTTTTAAGTCACTGAACAAATTAATTAAATCACAGTCTGTTAATGAACAATTCCACATCATCTGAAAACAGAGTTTACGGAAAATAAAGAAATCCAACTTAAAAACAAACCAACCAACCAACCAGTCACACAACTACAAAAAAAATGAAATTCCAGACCAGGCAGAGTCTCTCCCTCACTTTGCAAAACGCCTGTATTTCTCACAGAGCTGACTGTGCCATCTCCCCAGGCCCCCAGGAGCAACACTGACTGCCAGCCCCACTAGTCCCAGGTTCACCTAGGAATTTAGGGAAAAACACGACAATAACTGAGGCCTTTGGATGAGTTTCACTTTTCCTAGGAGCTGGAAACCAGTGTTTCACCATCCATTTTCTGTTTTACCAGACTCTCAGGGTGGGATTCACTTCAACAAACTTGGAGGGCTACCATATATAGGAGACTTACTTAGGCTCCCTATATATAGCAGAGAAAAAAAAAAAAAATAGGCCCTTCTAGTGACCAGCCCATCAGAAGAGACTGTTCTTCAAAGAAAGATACATGTAGGCTGTATCAAGGTGGCACAGAAATACCCATCTCTTTCACTGGGTAAAAAAGGGAGAAACTTTTCCAGATGCAGATCCCACCTTTTGAGGTGCCTTGTGCTTCAGAAAAAACTAAATGAATGCTATTCTCAGAGACAGTGCATTTTGTGACCCAGTAGCCAGAGTGTCTACATGCCTGGAATAGCTCCTAGAATTGGTGTCTGCAGCACTGTCTGGCTGCAGATACTTTCCCCTATAGCAACGGTAGCACAGCAGTGCTTTGCAGTTCCCAGTGATGTAAAAGCACTTCGTGATGTCAAAATACTCTTTAGTGTGACTGAGAACCATTTCTACTGCTTTGCAGCTCTGTGAGGTTAAGTATTGCTCAATGGAGCTACTATTTTCCTTTTTTTTTAATTAATGCAAAAAGAAGGGAGGGAAAGAGATAGAAAGAAGGAGCAAGATGAAACTCAGACACCCTGTGTTTCCCAGAGGAGAAAGAAGTCCCTTATCCTCTGCCAGACCAGCAATGCAGGGCAAGCTGGTGCTCCAGAAAGGCTGGAATTGAGATTTCTGACCTCAGCAAATGCCTGCAAAACAACAAAACTGGGTAACACCTCCCTCTCCACACCATACAACCATGAATTCCCGTCCACTGAATGACATCATTTCAACAGCAGAGAAGTTCTGCGTGGATTAATCTATGCCATGGTGGCAATCTGGGCTCCCAGTGCAGACAGCAGAGTCCTTGAGATTTCATGTACCCAAGGCAGCAGCTGGATTGGCTCAGGTTCGTCTCCCAGAGCCACTCTCAAGTGCTTGACTGGGCTCCTGCCTGCAGGTTGAAGCAGCAAACCCTGAGGCTGCTCAAGCACCTGACAAGGCTCACTGGAGCACCTGACAGAGGAGTCAGTCCCACCCTCCTCCTCTCCCCATCTCTGACCTTGTCCTTCCTCCCGCCCTGTGCCCACCACTTGTGAGAGCCACTAAGCCCCCTGAATTTCACATGTTCCTTGCTCAGGACAAGTTTCAGCCAGATCAACATGCCCTGGAATTCCTCCTACCAGTCCATGAGCTGGTCTAAGGGATGGGATAGGAAACTGGGGAAGAGAGAGAAGGTGCAATGACCCTTAAGCTGAGGAGCGTGGTCTTAGAATACAGAACTCAACAGTGCAGCCACATCGTGTTTTAAAAGACAGCAGCAACAGTTATCTTTAAAGCAGTATTTTAAAGTCAGTGCTTTTCTTTCTTTCCCTTGGCTGGCAGGTTCCTCACCACATCTGGCTTGCACCTAGAGCTGTTATGAATCCTTGCATCTTTTGTTTCTGTAGCAGAAGTGCAATCCCTGCTTCATGGGCAACTGGCAGGCACCCTGTCCTGGGAGCACCCATATGCCATCTCTCCTGGGCTTACCTGTGAGTGCAGCACACCCCTCATCCCAACTGGGAGACACCTCCTGAGAGATGTAATTGAGCCCAGGAGGGGCAAGTGGTTTATTTACAATCCTAGGTATGAACCATTGTGGTGTGATAAGAAGTGATGGGAGGGAAACGGAGTTTGCCCAGAGGCCTCAAGACCTCCAGAGGAGGCCTTCTGTATCACACTCTTCATTAAAGCACAGGTCCATGACCCCTTTGCTAAGACAGGAATTCTCCTTCCAAGGGAAACAGTCAGAAAAAAAGCTTTGATACCCTCACACTAGGGACTTTTCCTGTAAAATGAGTTTTATGGCTGTACAAGAGCATTTATCATAGGAAGAAAACCACTGCAGAGATCTAAAATGGGATACCCCACACAGATCTATCACTCAACATAAAACTATAAACAAGTTTTCATGGCTACTTTTCTTGTGAAATACATAAAAATAAAAAGACATAAAAAATTATGTCACTGATTTCAGCTTGGAAAGACGTATAACTAAAAATCACATTCTTAACCTGGTCGTGATAGTTTTGCTCTGCCCTGTTCAAATGAAAATGACAGAAATTATGTAGTCTTGCCAAGTGTTACTTTAATTTATTGGAATTTAATTTTCATCTCTTCTCTTCCACATGACAATCTGTTGAAATGTGGGTACACAAGGCTGTCCTCCAGCAGTCGTCTTGTCTTTTGTTGCATAAACTCTATGTAGATGGTAATACACAGATATATTTAAATACATACAGAGAGAGGGAGTGGCAAAAGGCAATCTCTTCATGAGGCTGAGTAATCCTCAGACATCTTTCACTAAAAAGGTGCAGGTGCTCCTCTATTTAGAAAGGAGTTTAAAATGAACAGATGGACATCTATGAATACAGTATCTTCTGCAGCAAGATTTACACTATGGCTGGTTTTGAGGAGTACTTGGGAGCCAATTCCCTGTAGCAAATCTGTATCAAGCCTGGAATAACATTTAGACAGGATCAAACAGTGAAGATTTTAAGAGCTCATTTTTGTCTTTCCTTATATTCCACAATCACTTTAATTTCGGGTGGACAGCCTCTTTTTTGGAATAAATTGACACAGAGCTGCTGCAACAAGGGACACACAAGAACCTTTTCCTACCAAGTCTCATACCAGGATAGTATTTGGAAAAGCCTTGCACCTACCAGAAGAGAAAAAATATTTATTCTACATAAAAAGAGCTACAACAGTCAAAGGCAAAATCCTGCCCATTTCTACTTGCTTGGTGCTTTTGTCTTACAACTTTACTTGGAAAATGGAGATACAGTGAGAAATGGAGATATGAGGGGAAGAACGATGGATTTTAAGTCTTAAACTATAGTAAACCTTGAATCTTGAATATTTAGCTTGCATTTGAAACTTAAGTTCCTATGCCTTTTAGATGTTTTTCATAGAGACACTCAAGAATGTAATAAAAACACATTGATATCCCATAAAACTTACTTTACAAAAAAAGAGCAAAAAATATGCTCATTGTTTTACTTAGCTTTTTATTCCATCATTATGGCACAAGATAGAACTTAAAGACAACATCACTGAATAAGTCTTCAACTTCATTAAAATTAAGACTAATACGTTTTATAAAATCCATTTGATATGATACACTTTCCCTTGAGGAGTGCTAAGAAGGAATTTCTCTGGAATGCTGCAGTACATTGCCACCCGCTGCCCATAAACGGCTCTGCAATTGAAAAACAACTCGTACAAAACAGCAACGTTTAACGCAACGCAACATACAGCTACTGAAGAAGTGTGACTGACCCAGACTTTGGCACAGTATTTATAGAAACGCAGTTGTGAGCTTCTCCAAATGTCATGTTCACTTCTGAACCTCTGCTTGACTCCCTTTCATGTGTCTGTCTGCATTTTTTTCCCTTTCTCCAACTTTCTTAATGCTGGAGCTTTGTTACTTCAAAGGAAAAGCCTTATTCTTTCTCAGTGTTATGCATCTCAATTTATTAGGTTTGGTTTTCTAAAATTTGGATTCCAGTTTATTGTTTTAAAACATTACATAAAATCATACATTTATAAATATATATATTATATCCTGCATATATAACATTGGTTTTCCTTTAGAATGGGAGGGCAGACTTTGCACTACATACTTAGTTGGTTTAGGCACAACGTTGTTTTTAGTTGATTCTCTGAGCTGCTTCCTACTAGAATCTAAAAAAATACTTTTACAATCTTGTATCACATTTTAAAGTTTTTTGCAAACATATGTATAAGAAAAAAATATTTTGTATTTTCCCCTCTAAGCTCACTACTACCCTTAAAAAATATATGGCTTTTCATGTTCCACTTTATTTTAGTGTTTTTCAATAGGCAGTGAAAAGAAGTACAACTTTCCCCTTTAACAGCTTTCTTTTTAATATATATATAAGCACAGAAACCAGCTTGTGCACTTTCTATAGAATTCCAATGCATATCACGGTAATGTAAGTGCAGTGATTTTTTTAAAAAGCAGTTGATCGATTGACATCTGTATATGAAAACATAACATGATTATCATACAATACCCATTACAGAATATACAATCATCAAAACTGCAGATATATAAATACATTTTTAGCAACATCAAAGCAACAGTTTTATCTTATACACAGCATACGCATACAGAGTTATTACACTAAAGTTTTCATCTTGTTTTTTCTCAAAAGTTTGCTGAAAAACAGGAACATACTGTATTTGTAAATTAACTGCTTGACAGTGCTGTTAAGAAATTAAAGTGAACGAAGTTTTAAAAAAGTATATGCAATTCAGTTGGTATAAAACAAACAAGCCCTCCCTGTTTTCCAATGTCACCGTTGTTTTCCTATGAGACAGAGGCATGGGTATGAGTGGCAGTTCCACAGAGTCAGATCATACAAGGGTTTCTGGGAGGGCATCGGGGTTATCAGCTGATAACAGCTCCCAAATCTGCCACCTCTCCCTTTGCCACTCACTCCAGTCCGTCTCTGGAACACTTTTACTGTTCTGGCTATGAGGTGCTGTGGAATAGTTGTGACCCGCTTGTGTGTGCGGGGCCGGCTGCTCCCGCCTGGAGGTGGCCTGGTCGGGGGCTCTGCCTGGTGGCCCTGCAGCTGCTCTCAGCCCCGAACTTTTTTCTGGGCGTTGAAGTCTCCACAAAGAGTGAAAAGTTGAAGAAACACTCGACCGCTGAGGCAACGCAGAGCTTGTTTTTGCCGGGCCTGGGTAAGGGGGTGGTGGCCGTTCGTTCCTGTAGGAGGCCTTGGCTGTGCTTTGCAAACAACCCGCATTCGAGTCGTGCTCCCTGAGGTCCTCCACACTGCTTAAAGTCAAGTGCTGCTCCGACTTGGAGTGGGACAGGTCTGAACTCCTGCTGCCAGCCTCACTGTGAGGGTTACTGCACAGGCGGGACACGGCGGGCTGGAGCTGGCACTCGGGAATGGCAGCTGTCGTCTGGCTCCTCCGCATGACCTGCCTGCCACTGTCCTGTTCCGAGGAGCTGCCCTGCCACCGAGGGGAATACATGGCGAGGTTCCCCTGGGAAAGAGAGCACTGTCCGGGCCGCAGCAAGCTGCTTTCGTAAATGTTCCCGTAAGAACCTGGGGGCAGAGTCACAAACACAACATGAGTCTGCAGAACCATTCGTGAGGCATTTAACAAGCTACTGCTTTTCCCCTGTATCACACTGTAGAAGAGGGACAGGGGCTGATACAGGCTGAGAAAATTGGGCTGTTCAGCCTGGAGAAGTGAAGACTGCGTGGAAACCTCAAAGCACCTTTCAGTATCTGAAGGGGGCTGACAGGGAAGCCAGAGAGGGACTCTTCATCAGGAACTGCAGTGATAGCACAAGGAGTAATGGGTACAAATTGAAAGAGGGGAAATTTAGGTTAGATACGAGGAAGAAATTTTTACTGTGAAGGTGGTTAAACACTGGAACAGGTTGCTCAGGGAGGCTATGGATGTCCCAACCCTGGCAGTGTTCAAGGCCAGGTTGGATAAGGCCTTGAGCAACCCAGACTCGTCTAAGGTGTTCCTGCCCAAGGGAGGTGGGTTAGGACTAGATGATCTTTAAGCTTCTTTCCAGCCCTTATCACTCTATGGTTCTATGAATTCTAGAAGACTTTAAAATGATTTCCTGAAACAATTTTAACATTACTTTTTAAATTATATTTGATAGTTTGAAATGTTGCTGCTGTCTATATTCCACTGAATACAGAGTATAACCACTGTGCTCCTTTGTATCCTACTTAAGACTCACCTTTTAAAAGCCCAACTCTGGACAACGTGAATTCTCCTACTGGTTTCACTGTGATTTCTTAAAAACAAGAAATTTTTTTTGTCTTTTCTAGATTTGGGCTGTAAAATTGAGAAATTACTGACCTGTGATTGCTGGATCTTTGCAGCCACTTTTCAGCGTTGAATGCCAAGTGCCCCAGATATCAAAATGATCTTCAGAAACACCTAAACAGCAGTAAGAGCAGGGAAAAGATGATGAATCAATTCTCTTAAAGATATTATTTAGAAATATATAAAACGAAAGGTAAAACATTATTTAATGTATCAGAGTCATTAACATCCACTGGCACTTTCACTGTGCCCCTAACACAAGCATCTCACAATGTACTGTGTACCCACCTGTAGTACTGTGTATAGTTCTGGTGACCCCAATAAAAGGACATGGAAATGTGGGAGAAAATCCAGAGGAAAGCTATGAAACTGTTAAGAGACAAGGTGGAGCACCCTGTCTACAAACACAGGCTGAGAAAATTTGGGCTGTTCAGTCTGGAGAAGAGAAGGTTGCGTGGAGACCTCGCAACAGCCTTCCACTGTCTGAAGGGGGCCGACAGGGAAGCCAACACGGGACTCTCCATCAGGAACTGTAGTGATGGGACAAGGAGTAATGGGTGCAAATTGAAAGTGGGGAAATTCAGGTTAGATATTAGGAAGAAATTTTTTACTGTGAGGGTGGTGAGGCACTGGAACAGGTTGCTCAGGGAGGCTTTGGATGCCCCAAGCCTGGCAGTATTCAAGGCCAGATTGGATAAGGCCTTGAGCAATCCAATCTAATGGGAGGTGTTCCTGCCCATGGCAGCAGGGGTTGGGACTTTTTTTGGGTCCTTCAGGGTCCATTTCAACCTGTTGACATTCTACAATTCTATATAGTTGTTCACAGTTACTTGTTTCAAGATCAGATCCTGCAATGGAAGTCAGAGCTCTGTATGGGCAGGGTGCCTGAGTTTCCTGAGTCCTTTAGTCCTCTCCCTTACTGAAGTCAGAGAATTTGCACAAGAAGAGGAGGATTTGGTCCACAAAAGGAAGTTTCTGGCAAAGCTCCCTCAGGCAGCCCCAGCCCCAGGGGTCACTGTAAGGCATGCTCTATCAACCCAAGGATGCTGCCAGTCTTACCCAGAAGTGCAGCCACAGAACAAAGATTTAATGAAATGCTGCGTTATAAAGAGTTTCATGCCTTTTTCTGATTGCACTAGTCAGTAGGGGAATTTCCTGATTTGTCATGGTCCAGTATCTTTGTGATGCATATTAAAGTCCAAAAGATGGTTAATATGATAAAACTTCATGTAATTTCCTGTTCATAACTTAATAGAAATCTGATGAAATTCTTAAACCTATTCAGAGATTTAGATATTTAACACAGAAGATAAATTCCAACTGGCATTTGTAAAGCATATAATTGAGATATTAGTATAAATCCCATTAATTCCAAAGGGAATTAAGTGCCTAGGCAGTACATCTGAAATTAAATGGTTTTAAAAATACCATCAGTTATGTGCATCCCTAAGCATTGGAAGTTCTTAAAGTTTGGTTCACTAAGTATGAATTTCATGGATGACAATTTATATATATACATATATATATTTTAATAGGAAAAGCATCTTGAAGTGCTGGTGAGTTATTAGTTTAAACCATAGTACTTTACCACAGAAATCATTCAGGTATGCACTTCCGAGGTAGCTATGGGATTTATGGATCCCTGCACTAGTACTGCTCAGTGTGTAATTGGTGGCAGATGTAAAGCTGTGCAGCTCAGCTACGTTTTCCAGTGAGAGGGTGTTGAGGTCATTCTACAACTGGAGGATGTCTGTAGTCTGAAATCCTAAAATCTCACCTTTTTCCAAAGCCTGAACCGTAACATTGCAGGTATTACAATCCCATGGATCAAGATTAGACTTTGCCATGCTATCACAGACAGACTGAATAACAGGACATATATAGTTCTATTTTCCTAAATAATATCTCCAAATTTTGAGAAGTGCCATACCAAGACCATCCCTGACAGCTGGCTGAGCCAGTGAGGAGGACTCAGCACATATCCTTTGGGCTCAATACAAAAAAAAGTATATTGGTGTGTCATTTTTTTTATATGGTTATTTACACTATTGCTTCTCAAATCCTGGTAGCTGATAATACAAATTTGACACTTTTCCATTATTTCAGGAATCTCCATCAGTCACCGAGGAGGAGGAGGAGGAGCACAAGTAGGATGCACTATACCTTTTCCAGCCTGTGATACAGAAGAATTCTCCTTTGGCTTAGTTTGCAAGTGTCCAACCAGCGTGTACTGCTCAGGTACCTTGTACAGCTTATCTGGGCTGTGGGCAACTTCTTCTTGCATTACCACCAGCGAGCGGTCAGACAGCACTGGGGAGTTGTTGTCATAAGGGGAGACATCACCACTGGAAGCTTTGTTGGAGTCTGTGGAAGAATGTCTTTCTCCTGTGGAGTAGGAACCTTCTGACTGCAGCATCTCAGGGCTCCTGAGAAATTTTGATAAACAAACTACTGTTAACAAAAAAATGCTTCATGTTCACAGTTACAGGTGCAGTTTGACACCAAGGTCAGGATGGATGGGGCTATGAACAACCTGGTCCAGTGAGAGGTGTTCCTGCCCATGGCAGGGGGTTTGGCTTTTAAGGTCCCTTCCAACCCAACCATTCTATGATTCCACGATCATACAGATAAAATCAAATACAGGAGAATGGTCACAGCTGCCAAAATGAAAACACTTCAGAAAGTTACTGGGGTGGATTTTCCATGAGTAAAACTTTTGCCATGAAGTGGCCAGCAGAGGCCACTCAAAATCAAAAGATGTTGCTGTGAAGAAAGAAAACAACAAAAAACCCACACAACTGTACAGTAAACCACAGGAAACTAAGCAGTGAATCAATTCCTTATGTTACCTTGACAGTTTAGCTTGTGGCAACAATAAAGCTGAAGACATGATAGGGAAGATTAGTTTGATGCTAAACAGTATGCTAAAATAAATTCTTGTATTCTAAAGTTTTACATAGAGAAATCAAGCACTCAGCTTGCCTTTCACGTGAGAATGATCCTCTTCTAGAGACATAAAAAGGTAAATACTCTACAGAGGACAAACAGATGTATTTACTGTACTTATGACTGGGGCATCAAACAACTGGTTCTGCTTATATCTTCTACAACTTCTCTTACCCTTTCACCTTCACACCACCAACAATATGAACTGCCTTTCATTTTGCCAAGGAAAGGCAAACACAACTCCCACCAAAGTACAGCCAAGGCTCAGAGAGACAACTCATTTTTGAAATGTGCTGGGAACATTTACAGAGATTTCTTGAACTGTCATTTAATATGAGTTTACAGTGCAGGTAGGAGGCAGGCCGTGAGTCACTGAATATCACAAAGAACATGTAGAACTACTCTGTAAATAAACATAACTTTTTTTCCTGTTGTTCCTTGCTAACTTATATTTCTCTTATTCATTTTTCATTTCTCTGCACCTTTGTTATGTAGATGCTTATCTTTTGCTTCTTGAGTCCAACACTTTTTTCAGTGACCTCTCATTAATATCTGTTCTAACTGTGATACAACAGAGGCTCATTCCTGTAAATGTCTGAAAATGGTCAGCCCTTTTCAGAGTCAAATCCAAAGACAGCTTGAACTTATTGAGCAGCCAAAACTCGTTTCTCACTATGGAACACTATCCTGTTTCCAGACAAATAAAACAAAAATGAAGGAAAAAAAAAAAAGGAAGCACACAGCTAGCCACAGCACAGTAAATATTAAAACAGAAATAATGATAAAACTTAACACCACTTTCAAGCTGTTGTTTTTTCCTCATGGCTGATTTATGCATTGCATGTCCCAAAAAATAAAACATATACAACTGACAGCATGATTATTATGCAATTCAATATTCCTATTCTTTTTCAGTATGAAAGCAGCCATAAAGTGTTGGGAATTAATTAAATAATGTTACTCAGTAACTCTCAGTGACAAAACCACCACTGGACTTAAACTGATGCAAACTCAAAGAAAAGAGCTGCCATTTGGCAAAGTTGCTCTGTCACAAGCTTCCCAGAGCAGCATGGTAATGCTAGAGAGTCATAAAAAAGAAAAAAAAAGCCTCAATTATGTAACTTCCTATCTAAACTTCTTATCTGAACGTGAGTCCAATGTAAATTAATCTATAAACAGACACACACTGAAGAATTATAGTCTTTCAAGTATGTATAATTCTATCATAAACCTTTTTTCTCTTTTTTTGCAACTTGCTTCTTTCTTTCTGTCCTCCCAAGTCTTAAAAACCCTTGTGCAGTAATATGAGATTTAAGCAAAGTCTTGGGATTTTCAGAAGTAGAGGGACCTCATGGAAAAAGGGAGAAATGTTGGTATCTACAGGTTTCCTATGATCAAATGTCTTCCCCTCCAGCTTTCTAGACTGAATGTCATCTAAACAGTAAGGTTTCTTGCATGTGAATCTTGGCAGCATCAAACCCTAACTGTGCTGCATGCACAGGTCAAAGACAGAGGTAAACCAGCACTTAGCCATGGCAAGGTAACACAAGGAATAAGGGAAATGGAAATGAAAGAATGTGGGAACATAAACTTGAGCTTTGTGAAACACTGATTTCATGTCTTACCTTGAATGATCTGTTATAGTCTACCTCTTCTCAAGACAGAGCTCCTGCTAAAAATTTACCTGAATGGAAACTTTCAACTCTTGGGAAAGATTCAAACATTCAAGATTCTAAATGGACTTACAGTTTTTGCTGTTAAGTCCATACTATTTTTTATGTACGAATATATCACTTGTAAATTTGTATAGACAAAATAGCTTTAAAAATCAAAAGAATTGCTGTGGACTCTGTCAACTTCACTACAAGAAACCATCAAAATGAATTAAATATTTAAAAGATGGAAATTGAAATCATACATTTGCAGCATTACTATGCTCTTCACAAACAAAATAAAACAACTTGCAAGAAGAACAAGGTTTGCTTCTTTGCAAATAAAGAAGGAATTCTCACAAATTCCTTAAAATGAAAGTTTTGCATCTGTTTGCTTTACTGTTTGAGTTCATTAGCAAATGGATGTTTACTACAATTCAAAATTCTTCTTCCCTTGGATTGTGAGATTCTCTACCCATTCACTGGGGAAAAACTACATTAGAAGGCAAATATAAATACTGTGCAAGATACCCACTCCTCTACATGTAGTATATAATGAAGGGCAGATTATGGTCCCCACAAAGAATAAAAGATGATTATGTGCAATCAAATGTGAGGAATGGGAAGGCAAGTAAAGTATTTTCCAGGGGTTATGAACTATGTTAAGGAAAAGATTTTAAAAGTGGCTAAGTACAAATGGAAAGATTTGAAAGCAGCAGAAGGAACATATGCCACATGAATTTAAAAATAAAATTTCAGATTCCAAAACAACAGGCATCTTTCAATGAATTGATGTTGTCCAGCAGAGTCCACTTGCATGGGTGAACTGGAAATGTGTTAATCATAATAATTGCTTCTACTGAGGATATTCCTACTTTTCTACTAGCATCAAGGTTATCAAAACAGGAAATCCCTTTCTGTTGCTGGCAGAAACCCTTTTCTGTTATAACTTAAAGCTTCTGAGTGGGAAAACAATTACGCCTTCAGGAGGCAAATCATATGGAGTGTGATGGCTTGGCAGCACACTGTAGTAATTTCCACACATATCTGAGTAACACAGGTGCTACCAAACAAGGCAGATTACTGTGGGAGTATGATGTGGTTGCTACTGTAACAGGGTAGAGGACTCAGTGTTTCAAGGAGCCTCTGCAGCTTTAAAAACTGCACTTACACATACTGTATGACCCATTGTATGGCTTCATCTTCGTGTCACAGATCAGGATGGATTAAAACTCATTATCATAATCCAGAAACATCCAAAAATGCTGTAATTTTGAAATTTATTTATTCTGAAAGGACTACTAACCATGATAAGCAATGAATAATCATAAGAAATAGATTTTATTTTTTGTTAATTTAAGGATGCTTCATCTTACAGCTGTAAACCCAAATTCCATTGTCATCAAGCCAACATACAAAAAATTGGGAAGTCACCCACAAAAGCACACTTCACAATTGCTGCCATTTGTAATTAGTGCTTTACCATGAACAACTTCCATAAATTCCCTGACACACTGTTCAAAATGCTCAGCTCTTAAGAGAACTGAAAGATGAGGAACATCTGATTTGTCCTCCTCTGGGAGGGACAAAAGAGATTGTGTTTTCTCTGTTAGATCAGAGCCAAGAAAGCATTTATAACGACAGCAAGAGCAGAAATGTGAGGGCAATTGCAGAACAGGACCTTCAAAGCAATTAATGTGACATAAAAGTCTTGAAGTTGATTCTATACTCTATGCCATCAACCAGCTCTTCTGATGAAGACTATCTCAAGAATAAAGTTTTTTGTTCCACAGATCCACATTTCTGGTTTGAGTATGTGACCAGGCAACTTCCAAGAGCAATAAGGATGTATTTTGGAGGCTCATTTTTATGAAATCAAGACAAACATTTCCTTGTTGTCTGCTATCTCACATTTCTTATAGGAAAAATAAGCAACACATTTGTAGCCTCAAAATTGATATTATGTAGTGAAATACATGAATCTCTTAAGAGCATCACACTCCTAGCAATGACACTAAGCAACACTCCCTCTAATTGCCTGGAATATCTTAACCAAGAAGTTGCAACCACAGTGAAAACATATCTCATTAACATTAAAATTAAATCACTTAGATGACAGCAGAGTAGAAAAAAATGATAGTAAGTTTTTCCTATCTCAGTGATATTTCAGTACTAGTGTAACTATATGCTCCTGTTTGGCTTCAAAACCCTTCCTTCCAAAATGCCTTTTGTCAGTTGTGACCAGCTTTCCACAAAAGATGCATTTTCTCCTGTAGGTGTGCATGCTGGCTAAAAGTAAGGAAGTTCAAGGAAAAGTCAATTAAGGAAACAGGATCTAACTACCTGTTACATTCACAATGATTCGTGACTAACTTATGCACAATTGGTATGTGTAGTCACATGTGAGATACAATTTGATGTCTTTTTATTATATAGACAGTGAAATCCAGCATGAAGTTTTTATTAGCTTGAGTTAGAAATAATATGATCATTCCAAACTCAAGGCTGAAATGAAGTCTCTACACAGTACCTTATGTCATGTGATTTGTAGTGTCTGTCCTAATTGTAGTCTTGGCTTCTGGCAAATGTGAAACAAATCTAAAAGACAGCTCATGTACCTCTAACTATCCTGCACTTACTGTGATCTCAATATACACATGGTTACTTGTCAGTCAAACTAGCTGAAATAATTTCCCACAGAGGAAATTACCCCAAATCAGATGATGTATGATAATTTGCTATGTGTTATCTGTTCACGTGGTTAAGTTAGCAAACTAATAAAATCCTTTACCATTCAATATATTCTGCACATATTTTTGTTTCCAAATTTTATAGTTAAAGACAGCTTTCCCCTGACTATGTTAGTTACACTATTTCTTGTATACCTCTTCCTTTGAAGCCAGGCACACTATTACATTACCCCCAACTATACAGTGTTAAGAGGGAGAGAAAATAATCATAGCTAACTGACTGTACAAATTCAATTTTAATTATATTCTGAATGCACTAGGCACTTTCCACAAACACAGGAAGACAAAGTCCAATAGGTCCCAGAGAGTAGAGTCTAGAAATCCTCTTAAAAATTACTTAAAACAAGTCCATCAAATTTTGTGATTTTTGGGTTTGCCACATTGGGATTCACTAGAATAAAGACAATGACTGTGCAGTCCTATGGGAAAGGCAGGAATCCTGTTAATCTGAATGTACAATCTCACAGCATTAAGGCACAAGGGTGCAGGCATATATACACCATACACAAGGTTGGAATGTGTTATGTATCATAACTGCTATAGTGACCAGTGTGATTTTTTTTCTCTTCAGATCTTTGACAAAGCATACAATTAAATAACACCCAAAGTCTCCACAGAGCTGCTGTTGTGGCAGTTGTCTTGCTCACAATGTGTATAGGATAGGAAGAGAATGACAGAGTGGTCAAGCGGCTCGCTGTGACGATGTTAAGGCACTCTAGGGTGTGTTTCAAGGATAGTGGAATACATGCCTCCTGTTACTGAAGACTGTTACAAACCCAAGACATGAACCAGCAGATGACTAAAATACATCCTGTCAGATAATAGTGCACTGAATATTTTTTATGTACATGTCATTCTGTTCTCTGCAGCAGAACACAATCTTTCCTCTGAATCAGGGAAACAAGTTTTGTCTTTACAAAACGCTGTACAAGAGTCATAATTTCTTTGGCAGAGTCTGTGTAATAGAGAGGATATTTCTACTCCACTGTAGACAGTGCAGAAGAGCTATGGAAAACCAGAACCTTTTGGACACTTCCAGTGGGAGATAGAAATTCCCAGCAGAAAAAAGGGATGATGAAAAAACAGATTACTCACGATGACTGGGAAGCTTTCCTTCTCAGCAAATAGTCTACAACATCTGGGTCAGTCTCTAATAAGCTAATAAGTACTTCATTCTGTAAATCAGGGGAAACCTATGAAGACAAAAAAAAACTTTGTTGGAGGTTAATATCCTTTTACACACATTAATTTTGGTGCTATGCTTAATCTAAACGACCAAATACAGGTACATTGACAGAGAGTATATAAAATATTCAGAAGCTTTCACATAAAAGAGAAATTTCATGTAACAACAGATGAACTAGGACTAAAGATCACTTCGTACCATGTGCAGTGCTGATTACTGTTGAATAACCAGTTGGTATCCAGTTGGTTATTATATCTGGAAATAACAGTGGGATTACTTATGCATCACAATCTCAAAAGCTGCAGTTTAAGGTCCTTACTTTACACTGCCCTTCAAAGATCTGAGGGCATTTACAAACCTCTGCCTCTCAGCCACTCTAACCAACAGGCTCAATCAGAATTTGTGTCACCTGCTTTGTTGTTTGGCCTTCTGATTTGCTAACTTTCTCTTTGCACTTTGTATGGGGATGAACCTTCAAAACCCTTCATAGCTTCAGATGCTGCAGGATACAGCAACATCTCCTGGGCAGGTAACAGAAATGGCATCCCCAAACCTGCACAAGTAAACTATGTACTTCCAAATGCTCTTTACATGAGTCTTATCAATCCTCAAGTGAGTTTGTCTGCTTTGTCCACATTACAGTGGAACATTCAACTCAAACTTCAAAACACTGAAATGCATGAGACCATCCAAGAAACTTGAACAGCCCAGGTTCACTCATGACAGATGGAACTTGATGCAAGACAATCTCAGCAAGGGGTCATCAGCTGGGCAATGTATGTTTCTGGATGCAATCTGTCAGAATCCAAATCTCTTGACCTTCAAGTCACACTTCATGGACCCTTTGTTCCCCCTGACATTTCCTGGGAAACAGGAATAGAATTACAAAGACATTCCCCAGAGGAATACCTCATTTTGAAGGTATTTAGGAAGTTAAGTTACATAAAAGGCATATTTCTTAAAATAAGGAAATAATTAGAAAATAAATGAAGATATGCATCATTTAATTCAAACTGATCCAAAATCTCAATGAAAAGCTTGTGTAACCACACTCTCCTTTTTTAAAAATTGCATTCATTCTCTGAACTGGAAAAAATATCTTACTGATGGTCACTGATATACCAGCCTTTAAACAACTTTTTTTTTAAATAGGAATAGATTTTTGGAAATCTGGTGTGCTGTAACTTCTTCATTTAGACAGCCTTTCTGTACACTAGAAGAAAATCCAGATAAAGTTTGAGGGTAAAATAGAATCCACATGTTTTTGTCTGTAACTTACTACTCAGCTTTATATCAAGTAACTTGTAAGAATCTACTGAGAGAACTTTGTCAGAAAAATAAGAATGCATCTTGCCTTATTTAGAAAAAATGATAAATCAGTCTTTCATTCCATCAAAACAAGCCTGAAAAAGTTCCACCAGAAGTTCAGTTACAAAAGAAAGGTTCTATGAAACCCAAACTTAACAGTTCTACTGATTCATAGGACTTTAACCAGAATGAATCTGCAGGTAGATTTGTACTGATGGTCTTGCTAGCTACCTACTGGATTTGGGGCTTCTTCCTGTGCTGCAATTTTCTTCATTTTAGTTCAGTAACTTGGCAAGTGTAGAAATTATATACACGTAATTGTAAACTTATAGAGAACTACAGTATCAGTATCTCAGGAAGATGTCACCATAATCGTTACTGAATTAATTGTTTCACTGGTAATTGCACCTAAGTAGATGGATGAGAACTTGAAATTTGGGACAGAAGGGAATCCAAGGCACTGCTGAAATAACAGCTCTGGAGGACACACAGGGATGTATCAGAGGGCTCTAGGGCTGTTAGGACTCAGCAGAGTACCAGGTATTAGGAGATTTGGGGGTTGGGTGCCCCATGAGTCACAGTTGTTGAGACACAGAAGGGTAGAGGGACCCTTGAAATGTCTCCTTTGTGCTGTCCCTTGTCACTGATGTGGCATAGAATGGTAGCATGTGGCTGCCTCTGCAGTGGGAAGGTCACAGTAGCCTCCAACAGTAAAAATATGAAATTCCATACATTCTGTAGCACTTCTTTGCAGCAGGGCTGGATTTGGGCACTAGGTGATGAAATGCATGACCAAGGTGCTCGTCTCCATCCTTCATGCCAAGTCAGAGCCAAGTCAGAGATGAAGGGTGGTTGAGTTGTGCCTCCTTGCATTCAGCTGACATAGTTCAGAAACTGGCAAAGAACAGCCCTTTATATAAACCCCAGAAAAAAATTTAATTGATACCTAAGACTACCTAAAGTGGGCAAGATTTGGATATGAAAGTGATTATCATCACTGACATCAATGAAACATGATTGGATTCCATCTTCTATAAGAAATACACTTTTGCATGTTACTGATGTTAACAGTAGTTACTTAGTAAAAATGGTGCTCAATATCCTGGTTTGTTCTGACAAATAGAACCTCTCTGACCCACCAATAGGTCAGATTCATTCTGATAGTGTGTTCTGGGTACCCCACCACAACCTGGTTTCCTAGGGTTTGGTTCACAAATGTTGTTCCAGTTTCAATGCTGAAAGCAATTACAGTTTTATTACCTCCCCATATATAAAAGTAACAGAAAGAAAACACAAACACAAAAACATCTGAGCATTAATACACCATGTTATAGCTGTAGCTGAATTCTTAAGTCCAGATGTTCTTTTTTTTTTTTAGTAGCATAAATGTCAAGTATAAACAGTAAAAGTTACTCTGGAAAACAAAAGAAATTTTTTTCCCACACTTCATTTAACCTTCAGATAAAAGCTGAAGCATTGAAGAGATGAAGGAATAAATCTATCAGAATTAATGGAGCCCAGATGCAGATTAGTCTAATCTTAGCCCCATCCTTTCCACACTGAAAGTCAGAATGTGTGCCTTAAGTGTTATGTACTGAGATGTGTCTGTGATGTAAGAAGTTCTTAAAGAGAAACAAGAACATTTTAAGTATTTTAAGTATTCTTACTCAAGTATTTTCTTAAACTTGATAGTGCCATTCACACTCTAGGCCAGCAGACCTTCACCCAGGAGTGCAGTTCTGTCACTTTCTTTTCCTGATGTGGAAGGAAAAATGGCACCTAGCATTTTCCCCAACTGTGAAAAGCATTACAGTACTGTGTGGCCACCAGCCACAGTTCAGGCTTGTTCATATCTTCTAGCAAAGTCAGCTTTGCTAAAGCACTGAAGGTCTCCAGAGTGTCTCTTTCTGCTTTGGGAACTCATCTCCTCAGTGTAACATACTGCTGCTTAGTCTCAGGACACGACCAAAGTTTTTTCCACTTTTTCAAGACTACTGGTTTTGTTACAATGTGTATTTTTACTAAAATGAAGACAAAATAATGAAGACCATCACTATGTCTGACTGGCCTCTGACACCCCAGGGCAGGGCTCTGTCAGACACAAGTCATCCTGAGCTGACCTACAATTTTTTACACAAAAAGAGCATAAGATAAAGCCACAGAATGAACTGCTCAGGTAACTGCTAGGCACGAGGAATGTGATCTAACTAAGCTTCATCTTAAGTAAACAACATGTCCAAGTCCAAGGCCATCAGCCTTCTTATGAAGAACTTCCTTACTTCAGCAAGAAAACTGAAGGGAAATCAGGAACTACACAGATTTCTGTTTTATTCCTTCTACCCAATTAACAAATGAGAAAACTTTGTCCTTCCTCTCCATCCAACCAATAGAAGTCTTGGGTAAGGAAGGCATTTGCTTAAATTAACCAAGGATCTCTTCATCCCTGCAGAAAAAATCATCCTTTTGACTTCCAAAACTGAGATGTGAAAGATCATTTTCAGTCTTGTCTATGCATTGCTCAGTATACAACTGAATGGTCAACCCCATCCTTTTCACAATCTTCTAAACAATGTACCTTTACCTACACAGAAACCATTCCAAGCAAGATGTAAGTATACATTTTTAGTATTTTTACTTACTGCAAATCATTCTCCTTGCTAGAAGACTACTCTTTTCTGCCAATAATTATTGATCCTAATTTAATGCAGCTTCTACAGTTTACTTCATCTACTTTAATAGCAAGCAGGTATTTTCTCATTTATCTTACAAATGTATATGAGTAATATGAAAAGGTATCCACCCACCATGAAAAGGGCTTCATAGTTTTCAATCATCTTTTGCACAACAGCTATGATAGCAGTACTCTCTTCAGCTCGAGCTGAGCTCTGAACTGAGAATTCTTTGTCTGTAGATTTCTGCTTGTGCAACAAGTTAGGGCCAAAGATGGTGGCCAGGTTAAGCGATGTCATTTTGTTCCCAGTAATCTAGAAAAGAGAAGAAAATGAGGTGGGGTCTCACAGGGTCTAATGTATACAGATATGTACATACACATATCTACACACACTCACACCCCTACAGACACACACACACACACACACACTCTCTCTCTCCTCCTTGATTTGGTAGATGCTTCATTCATCAAAACCAAAACCTGGTGCTTGTCAATAAATAATGAACAACTTTTAGAAACACCTTGTTTTGAACATCTCTGCAACAAGCACTGTAGATTTTCTGGACATATTTCAAAGTGGATTAGAGGAGTAGAAGGTGGAAGTGTTTTCTGCCTTTAATGCCCTGGGAGCTCAACAGTGGAATACTCCTGAACTCAGAGAAACCTCCCTCCTGCTTCAGCCTCTCAGCACATTTCTGTCTCTTAGGACCAAATACTGAAAGCTCCTGGCTTTCTCAAGTAGCATTCATGATTTGAAACATAATACAGTGATACTTTTCCATGTTTAAACTGTTAAGATAATTAAGGAGCAGGCTCATTGTTTTTTTTAGTATTTTCCTGTATTTCTAGAACATGCCAAATGTTTACTTGTTAGGTAGCTTTTTACAGGGGTTTTTACCTTTCTTCCTACTTTTATAAACCTGTTTTCAAGGAAGCAAAAGTAACCTTAATTTTGTGGAAGTAATAGGCTAAGAATACATATTAGACTAGACAGGAATTATCTGAAAAACATGTCATATACATTATTACATCAAAAGTTTCATTGTCATATTTGTGATTAGACTATTTTCCCTTTCTATTCTTTCAACAAACAAAAAGTAGAGGCAGTTTGAATGGATAATTTTTAAAAAGGACATAAAGAGATACCAAGAAGAGGTAGTAAAAATAGGATTTCAAGAAGTGAGTTATACAAAGCAGATGATTTCAAAGCAGTATTTTAAAATTTTTTTTGGAGCTGACCATTCACTGAATACTCTAGTCAAACTTCAAACTGCACTGACTGCACCTAGTTTATTTTTTAAAGAACGCAATTAGACAACACAGAAATGACAGCAAAAAGCTTGTCTTTTTACTGGTAGGAGCAGTGTGTAATGTTGGAAAGACATCTGTACCAAGTAGGTGCATGGGCAGTCATAGCAAACGTGCTGGCTCTTTGTTTAGAGACTCATCCCAGCATTTCTGTGAGAACAGCACACTCCCTTCATCTGCACACACCAAGCACCCAGCTGTTCCTCGGGTGACCTGCTTTTTAAAAAGACTTCTTAAACTCTGCCCAAGTTCTGAGCCACCACGGATGCACAGGCACACAGTGCCCCAAGTGTGCCAGGGCAGCCTCTGGCTGTGCCCAGATCTGCATGTACAGGCTGTTTGTACAAACAGTGAGCCTTTTCTTAAGGGCAGCCTTAGGGCATCCTTAAAAAATGTAAACACATCCACTGAAATTAACTCAATGAGTGATTTTAATAAAGTTAGTCATCCATCTTCATCTTCATGAGAGAAGGGTTGTTGAAAGAAATCAAGAACAGGGCCTGTGTGCCAAAGCCTGGCTGTTTTCCTTCCAGTGATAGCAAACAGTCTGATAAAATACTTTCTCTTGCCCTCTATGTCTTTATTCAATTATTTATTCATAAATAGCTTAAATAATTGTGAGCAGAATACTGTATTATCTATAAAAGGTATCCAGTTGCACACATTATTCCTGATGCTTACAATACTGTCAAGACAGCTTACATAAATTTGCCTTGCCAAAATACCTGTGGCAAAGCTGACGTACAACAGTTGAGCCAAATCAACTCTGTTAAGCAGCATCCCCTAGCCCTGCAATAAGATCCTCTTGGGTGCATTCCTGAACCAACAGAGAACTCTTTGCAGGACCAGGGGAACCATGACCTTAGCTGGCTTATACATGTTTTTAAGCACAGTAAACTACTACAGGCTGCTCTTTCTAAACGCTTTCCATCACAGTGATCCAGTTTTTTATCAACTCGTTGCTGAGAACAAAAATAATAGCATTTAAGTAGATTTTAAAGTGAAATAGGCCTTGAAGACACATACAACACTGGAAGTTAGGACTTGTAAAGATGCAATAACTGGAAGTTGGAACTTGAGGCAGAAATTTGGCAAAAATAAGTCTCAAAGTGCCAGCTGTTAAAATCGGACAACTGCAAAACTCCGAATTTGATAAAATCAGCAGTATTTTACATCAGGAAAACAAAATTCTCTAGGAGTTTCTGAAGAGACTCAGAAGTAACCTCAGAAGTAGTCCCTACTGCAGTTCAGAGAAGTGAGAAGTCCTTGCACAGATAAACTAGCATAATTTTGTCAAGCACTGACAGACTATATCCATTTTATGCAGTTAACAGAGTTGCCACCTTTGCAGAGCAGCCTACTAGTTCAAGCACTTTCCTGGTAGGAAATGGGATTTTCAGGTCTTCTCTGGTGTAAACGGGCACAGGTGCACACAGGAGAATGCTCAGGGCTAGAGCTCAGTGCCATGGCTGTGGGCATTCTTGTCTCTGTGGGGTGAGTGCACACCAAACTCTCCACTGAATTTGGTCCAGACTGCAACAGTTAAGGAGGCCAGAAAGGAAACAGGCAAAGATGAACCTGACTCCAGCTGGTGATGAGGTCTGTCAGTTGCAAGGATACACCTGGAGTTCCTGTCCTCTGTTTTTTATTTTTCACTACCCAGGGAACACAAGGAAGCTCAGAGAACCAAAAAGTGAACTGCTATGACCGAAAGTCATATAAAAATGTAACAACAGAGAATGACAATGAAAAAGCATAACCTTGCATGCCTGACCTTTTCTGAGTACTTTTGCTATAGAATACAATGGGATAAAACAAGGCAGCAAGGGAAGGATGGATGACATTAGATGCTCTTGACAGCAAGGTTGGTACACTGAATCTCCCAAAGAAGATGTTTTATTTATTAAGTCACCCAAAAATTAAATTCTTACAGCCCTGAAAACATAGTAAACAACTAAATGGCAGAAGTACAGGCAAAGAGATTAAGTCTCTTCCATCTTTCAGGGATATGGCACCACTGAATATGTTTCAAGGCTTTAAAGATCTCTTTTCAGACCCTGAGTTAAGCAAAGGACACAAGTGACCAGGACTTACCTCTTGGCCATCCTTGTCTCTGGTGTCTTCTGCATGGCCAGCCACTGTGGAGAGGAACTGCAGCAGCCGGTGAAGGGTATCGCAGTTACAAGGAGGCAGCAGATAAATGAGAAGCTGTAAGGTGCTGAGCTGCTCATCTGGCTCTAATACTGAGAAGGGAAAAAAACATGTTCTAGGAAAATCACTCCAACCAACCTAAAAGCAGAACAAATACCCTGTTCCCAACCCAAAAGAAGGTATAGGAATAGCTTTGTTTAAGAATCATTTTCCTTACAAGGTCAGAAGAAAAAGAGAAAACTGTAAGGAAACACCAAAACTATAACAAGTACTGTTATGGGATTTTTGCCTTAGTTGGTCAACATTTTGCTCACAAGTTCACAGGATTTTTCCTACCCTGTAAGAGAGCAAAATCCATGTTTTACACTTCATCACTGTTACTGGACTCAAATATTCTGCTGACTTGTCTACTTACTCCATTCATTTAGGTATAGCTACTGGTACATACAGTAGCTGTCAAGTATTCCAGTCAGTTTTATGGTTCAGCCATTTTTAATCTGTTTTCTTACAGTTTTTCATCTTGCAGAGGTACCAGAAGATTGGAAAAGCAACCAGAGTTATAAAGGACACTCTGCAACCACCACTACTTGAACCATCTACCATCTAAATGGTAACCAGTGACAAAGGTGGGACAGGGGCAGGATCTCAGACATGAGGGCTAGAAAGCCTCTGAGGAACACATTCCAGGCAGCTGCTTAAGCTTGAAATGTCCAACTTTACTTTTTCCTAAATCCCTGAGAATCTGCACTTGGGTCTTAGGCAACACAATGGGGAGTACTTAATATGATGGCTTTGAGGACCATTCGCTATGAAGAAACTTGAATTTTTGAAGCCAAGCTGGAACTTTGGTCAGTGGACAGATCTAAACATTTTAAGATATGAGGATTCAAATTGGAGTCTGTGACCTGGTACTGCTGGATCAATGACACGGTCAGGTTTTAAGCGACGCCATTAATTCCATCTTTACAAATGCAAAAATATTTATAGTTAGTGAAATCTTTCTTGTTCTAGTTTTCTGAATTATACTTACACTGTATAAAAACCAAGAAGAGACGTCAGTAAATTTATACTACAGAATATATTATATGATTTATATTATATATACACTATATTTTTTATATATATATATACACACACTATAGTATATTAGAATATACTGTATTTTTCATAGTGTATTATACAAATATTTGGAGTAAATCAAGGCCCCAGCATTAAAGGAACAGAATAAAAGAAGGCTATTAGTAGAGATCAAAGAATTCGAACAGATTAGCTTTTGAAAATTGGTAGATCAAGCTGCTGTAGAGCTCACAGAGAGTGTTGATGAAAGGTGTATAAAGTTCTCTGGTGAGAAGTGGGTCAGGCATATCACGCAGAAATTCCTTTAACAAGGCAGCAACATCATGAATGCTGTGCTCTTCATCTAATACAACATCTATGCCTCGGTCAAACTCTTCTCGTAACTGAAAAAGATCATGAGAGAAAACCACAGTCACTTATTGTCCCAGTTAATACATCCCAACACAGAAAATCTTTTAGGAAGTAGATTTACTCATTTTCACTTTCAAGACTGAGCACATCTAGTCTTTGGTAGATATAATTTATGTCTAATTGCTGCTTATTCCATGATGCATAACTTACGGTTTATACCAGACTGTAATAATTTTTTTTTTTCCAGCTAATATATGCCAGACTCATATAAAAACCAGAGGAAAACTACAAGACAGGCTCTTATACCACCTTACTGCATTATCCCTGGAACCAGAAAGACTAAAATTGCATTTTGTAACTCTTATGATTTTGTAGAAAAACATTAATGATAAGATCATGTTAATATCCATCAAATTCAAATTTCTCTTGTCATTTAAGACTACATGTAGAGATAGGCAGCAAGCAGACAGGTTCACTAAGACTTCACAGCATTCCTACACACACACACATGCCTTGTTCTGCCTTCCTAATTTAGTTATACTCATTAAGTGATCACCATTATGGAGTTCACAAACAGCAAGCTAACATCATTAGAAGGTATTGCTATTTTTTTCCCTGGTTTGGTCCTCAAATTCGGTATAATTCAAAGGCATCACACTTCCCTAAGGCAGAAGAAAATCCTCTCCAAAATCCAAGATACCTTATGAAAAGATAAAAGCCTGCCCTTCTGGAGCGATTTTCCAGCATCAAGAGCGGAATACTTTCCTCAGGCTGACAGCTTCACCTTTTACTCTTTCTGCATTTTGAAAACAGTCAAGAGGTTTTAAAACTATTTCCTAGAAAAAAAATGTGTACCTTTGCTAACATTAAGAAGTATCACAATGTTACACGTATCTTCCTAGGGAGTGATTACAGCTAAATCTTATAAACAAGGAAATCTGAGGTATCAGGTTTCTTCACCAGGAATATTACAAACATACCAAAGAGAGGAAAGAAGCAAACTATATGCCTGTGATAATTTGTGACAAATCTTGATCATGTACAAATCTATCTTGAATGTGTCCAGTGTGAGAATCCTGTATTTTCAGCTGAGATTGTGCTTTCATAATGGGTATGTGATAAGTATTCCCTAAAAACCACAGCCTCCATTCTAATTTATTAGGGTTACTTTTAATATTATTAATATCAGTCATAATTATGCTATGAAGACCAGAATATGTTCTTTATCTAGTATTATTCTTTGATTTATGGTCAAAGATTTTTCAGTGCCAACTTGAGGACTTCATTCTGAGCTTAATTCTACTCTCCAGACTGGTGACAAATGCAGAACCTCCCAGCGGAGCACCATAAATTACCTCAATCCAGAAGATTGTTTCTGCACTTAGTGCCCGAAAGCAGCTGAGGAAACACATTAACACTGCATCAGGAATTCAGACTTCACAAATTACTGTCTAAATCATAAACTGCTGTTACAGTCTTCAATATGGCACTTGTGATCTGTTATCCTGTGAGATCTACAGAGATGTCCAACCAGCAAAATATCATAGAAGCTTTGGTGAGATGTGGCCACATTTCAGGCCCAGGTATCATGGCTGTTAAAACTGTATATTGTACGTTTCAACTGTAAGTCTTTCAGACTCCATTCATATAGAATGCTTTCAGACTTCTGGAAGATGCAGGTGGTGAACTACAGCATCCACTGAATCTTATATGAGAGATGAGGACATCTGTGCTGGAACAGGGGATAGGAGAAAGCAGAGCTCCAGCTATTTCACTCTTCATCCTCAGGGTTGAAGCTGCCACAATGTCAGCAGGTACAACATTGAGGGTTGCCCATCCCAACTTTGGCAACAGTGACCTGCTTGAGTGTCTGTTCCAGGCACAAGATGGTACCTGATATCCTGATGCTCCAGACCTGCTACCATGAGTCAACATGAGCTTTGGAATCTGTCCTACACCCTCCTGAACATGGAGGAGGAGTCTTGCAAGAGATGCACATGTTCTAGATTTTCTCTTCCTGCTCACCAATCAAAAACCCTGCTGGCACATGCATCTACTTACTTATTTATTTACTGCAACAAACTACAGTTGGAAAAGGACATTTTCTAACTGGGGAAGGAAAGAAAACAAGATATGCTTACTTTCTACACAAGAAAAACTAATGAACAGCTGCAAAAGCACACCAAAATCTGAGTGCTGGGTTTGGCTTTCTACAGTTCAGAAAATGAGTGGAATTTTAATTGAATCCAGACTTTCCCATGTGTTCATGTTGACAGCATTTATTACTGTAACTACAAGGGCCAAGCTGATGCTTCCTTGTTGTTTAATGAAATATATCAGTTTACCTAGTTCAATAAATTAGTAATAAAAAACATAGATACCCAAATCTCTTGATTTCTTCACCTTTGGAAACAGAATAAAAGAAAAAGTGGTGAAAGTCATTGATGCTCAAAGTAAGGCTTAGTTTACAAGTAAATGGTAGAAGCACTCTGCTTTTTCCCCAGACATATGATGCAATTGTACCCACCCCTAAAGGATAATGTATGTTTTGACACAGAAACTTGCAATGCAAATGTGAGGCAATTTATCTAGTTTGAGTTGTTCTCAAAACTGCCTCAGCAGATGATTTTTTAGCTTGGTGTTACACCAGCAACTCAGGAATAGAAACTGCTGGAGAATGAGCTACGAATCAGTAGGCTATACTTCAGTTTAGCTATTATTGGTAACCTTCCAGAATGATAAAACATTACAATGTGAAGTTTTTGCAACTTTTTGCAAAGAGCTATAGCTTCTGGGATTAGATGCGGTCAAGCTTTCTTTTGCTTTTTTTTTTCCTGTTTGATGTTTTTGATCTTAGCTTCCTAGGAGGGATATTTTCCTGTAACTTTTTATCCCCTTCTGATGCATCGTGCAAACACAAACCACAATTCTCCAATGCTTTAATTCAACATGTATGCCCAGCTTCTAGGAATAACAGTGCACTATCTCCGTAGGTGTACCTAGGAGCTAACACCCACATTTGACTTTCTCTCTGAAACCTAAGTGTACACTACCCTTGCTTTTTCATAACTTGGCTGAGACTAAGACTTGGAAGGATCTGCTCTGACCTTGAAGTAAAAGAAAGGTGATATTTAGGTGTAGTGATCTTTTCTCAGGGTCAAAGAGATTGTTCTGTACTTGCATGTTTGCTCATACCGTGAGTTTTCCAAAAAAGATTTACAGTTTGAGTTTACTTTGGGAGCTTCAGCTGTTTCTGAGATGAAATGAACAGCCAAGATTTTTTTTTCCCTGCAGTGCGACCTTTGGAAAATTTCTTCACTGTAGTTTATTTGGATCTCCAACTCTATGCTACTTTTGCAGAGCAAAACATACAGAGACTGTTAACCTGCTGGGAACCTGACAAGGATTTCACCAGATGTAAGAGATACTGGAAATGGCCTGTTATGAGCCATCAAAAAACCAATGAAGTCACTGACCCAGAAAGCCTAAATTTCACCATGCTACGGATGGGAAAGAAATCACAACAAAAGGAATCAGATTTGTTTGTATCATAGCTGATGAAGAAAAACCATATCCATATCCACTCACCTGTCTTACTCTCTTTTTTGAGCTTCCAACTCTGAATATTCCTACTGTCTGGAGACCTGCAAGTGTAACACATCATAGCACTGTTTTATTGTTTATTTTTCTCCTGAAAATTGCATTGAACCAAAGCATTCTGACCTAGGTGTGTACTTAAAAAAGTACTTTTAAAAAAAGCAACATATTTTTCCACAAACTTGTACTTACCATGCTGAGGCAAGATTTGGTTGTGATTAAGAAACCATTCACTGTGGTTTTTAAGGATTACACTTGATCTGAAAAATGGCACCTCTGTGACATTTCTTGTGATGCCACTTTGGTAGTGCCACTGCTATGAGGAACAGAGGTGTGCAGAGACTGAGGAACTGCTCAAGCTTTGGAGGTGTAACTTCCAAGGCTGACATCAAAGGAAACAGGCAGTGAAACAACTAAATATGTGGGCATTGAGCTGTGCCTTTGGGTACACGAAGCAGTTGGTGTTTGGGGTTACTCACTGGCTCTAAAGTGCCTGTCAAGACAAAGCTGAGAGTCCTTCAAAGGCGCATAAATAGGGCACTCAGGCAGACTGTGAGAGGGAAGAACTTTAACTGGGAGTCAGTTATGTGGAGTTTACAAGGTAGGAACAGCTATTATATAGAGGGAAAGCTATAAAGAAGCATTGTACTTTAGGCGACGCGCAGAAGTGTTTCATTTAGACTTAAAGCAACTAAGAAATTGGTGTTGCCCTCTGTTTCATAAGACCACAGTTTAAACCTTCTTCTAGCCCTGTAGAAAGCCACTATAAATACAAAAAATGATAATATGGTTTCTGAATGGACATATCTTGCAGACAAACAGGACCCAAAAAATTTGAGAGGTGACATGATCTCAAGAAATGACAACATGAATGGAAATTTTAGAGCCTTAAGGACATGTGTATATAAGATAATTTTACACAGTTACATATTTTTGCAAAAAGGATGAAATTATCTATGAGCTTGGAAGTTTATGGTTTAACAAGGGCTGCTCTGCAGTTCTCATCTCTACTGACATACAGGAGTTGGAAAAATACGATGTGAAAAAATGCCTTTTGACAGCCCTTGCTTGCTGGAGTTGTGTCACCTTGAGCAGTGTTTGGAGTTGCAGGTCTTCATCAGAGAAATTTAGATAGGATTCTGCCTTTTAGTTTTTAGTCTCAATGTAACACCTCGTTTGAAATCTTCTCTCTTTGATTAACAGAAAATTACATTGATGGACATTTACATTACATTTAGTAAACCCAGGAACACAGGCAGGGAGTCGTAAGAGATGGAGATACACACATTGGGCAAAATCTGCAGGCTGGTTACCTGTTCCTACACAGACATACAGTGTTTGTTCTACACTGCAGGTCTACAGAAAGCCAGGCCTTTATATCTCTGGAACATGATCCCAGGGAAAATAGGGAAGGTGAACAAGGACAGGGGCTTTTATGTCTGAAAACATTGCCCCTTTTGTCATATAATGCTCAAAATTATCCTTCAAAGCATTCATCAGAAACTGCTGGTGATTTGTTGCTGAAGAAAGACTTAGAATACAGGTAATTATTTTCAGCATCAGGAAATTGGTCCATCATATAACCTGGAATGATGTTGCTACAGTGTCCATCTTCTACCATCTTTAAATTTCTCTCAGTTCCAATGACTATCTTGCGGACAGCAGATTAAATCAGATTATTGCATTGTGGTATATTATAGTTAACTCTTAAACAATGCACAATAAACCATCATAAATTTCCTTTAAAAGGAAACATCAATGTAAAGCAAATATTTTTGTAAAGAGCATCATAATGAAATGAACTTTGTTATGATAGTGTGTTAAGAGGATTAAAAAAATTATCACAGATGATCAGGTGACATAAAATCACAGTATCCAAATGGTACTCAGCTGGATGGCTTTTTTGGGTGACTCAGATACTTTTATGTTCTCCAAACTCAGCTACCTTTGTTTAAAGGGATGGAAGTCATTAATCTCAAACTTAATCATCCCATACATACTTGCCAGCCATGGCATCTAATCTCTGTGAAAGACTAAAAATTTCTATCTTTTGCAGTGTTCCTTGATACATTTGTAAGATAGTTATGAATTGTGAAAGCTCAGCATTGCTGTTTAAATTGCAGTCCCTCATCTGCAGAAGCCTTTCGTTCAGTCAGTAAATGATTTCTTGCTGGTGAAATTAGCATCAAATACATCACTTGCTGTTGCAGTCACCATTATTTTATGGTTTGTTGATTATCTGGCCACATGATAACTCCATCTTGCTGTGGCAAATTATTTCAATTATCATTAAAAAAATTTACAAGACTAAGATAGATTGGCAGAGATAGTGAGCAGATACCTAGATTGACTATTGTTTCTGCATTATGTAAAATTGTGGGAGGTTTGTGTCTGGACAATCATGAATACATAAGAAGAACACGGGCAGGAGTCTGTAATTTCCTTTGGAGAGAGAAGGCCTGAGCCTGAGGCTGGTCAGGAGGAATCAAGGCAGAGACAAACTGAGTATTCAGCCCTCAAGCCTTGCAGTGAATGGGAAGAGGCTTCTTGGAACTTAATATACATTTAGCATGGAATTCTTTCTTATTCTGAGCCCCAATCTTCAAATATCAAAATTCTTGCCCTACAGTATAAAAAGGTCATCCAGCTCTCACACCTTAAGACCCACTGGTTGTGAAGAATGACTCCAGACTGACTGGCACAATTTCAGACTTTTTATTCTGAAGGTACAGGTATACCTGTGGGGTGTGCAGAGCTGAGCATGCCAGTACAAGATGGGTGACCTCCAAGAAAAGCCTCTATTCCTGTGTTCTATAGCCCACTTTACAAACTTGCAGGATAGATCTTTAGTTTGGGAAGTTACCATGCAAGTAATTACTTGTGAGACAGTATTTTTAGCAAGAGGCAAAACCGGAGAGGAAAATATCTAGCTTTCAAAGACATCCTTGCAAATGGAAGCATATACTTGCTTCTCAAAATAGGCATTTATTTATATTATAGTAAAAATACATCTGCCACTCCCAGGAAAACAAAATATTCTTACCATGCTTTTCCAAGTGCTGGCAGCAGCTATCTACCAGCCGGGGAACCTGCCTGTAAATAGGGTTCAGGCTTAGTTTCTTATCTCTTGCCTTTTCCTTCTTGCTCTGTGCTTCTGCTGGCAAAGAGAGCTGGAGAGCCTCCAACAACCTTGACTGATTGTCATCAAGATCTGTAATAGAGTCCACAGACATGGCACCCTGTAAAAAACACACACAGGAATAATCAGTAGGGTTGGGGAAATCTCAGCATCACAGGATGTCCAACAAAGACTTTTGCCCACCTGCATTTTAAACAAACTAATACAAAAATACAATTAGCCACAACATTTTTATAAATTAATGGAGTTATGACACCAGTGTAGTGGATGGAAAAATCACAAAGGTACCAATGTTATTCTTATCATATTACAAGGAATACAAATCAAAATACTGAAAAAATGAAATGTTTTCCACTCATTCACTCCATCTTTTTAGTGTTGTAAGCTTGCATATACTGCAGGGCAAGGATGAATCATGGTCTGTGGGTGCTCCTCAGCAGTACCATATTCATGTGCATGGAGACATATAAATATTTTTAAATCTTATTGCCTACTTCTTCTGTGGCTTGGACCATTGTATCGGTGAAACTTACGCAAAATGATTTACAACCATACACCATGTACAGGCACACAGTTAATATCACAAATACATAAAGATGTGGAGTTTGAAATAATCCCACATTAGCACAGAATAAAGACACACCAGAGAAGCTGAGGGGTAATATTTTTGAAATAATTCTACTTCACGAATCTTAATATTTAAAAATCATTAAAATTCCAATGAAAGCTTTGAAAGCTAGGATTAGATTACAACAAGGTGCAAAGGTTCAAGCAGTCTGTAAAGGATAAACCAGCACAAGCAGCAGGAGCTTTATGGCACGCTTCAACTTTCACACTTGAAAAACAAGACTTTTTTTTTTTTTTCAAACCACAAGATTAATGTCACTTCAAAATTACCATTTCACTCAGCTGTTATCAAACTTAGGAAGTGAAAACATTCTAGGGGACATGTAGGTTTGCAAATAATAATAAAACAGAAAAAAATTTTCAGGTTTTATTCCTATTAAAAATATCTGTTGCAAACTATTTTCTTTCTGAAACAAAGCATAAAATTTACTGTACAATGATGCAGCATGTCATCCTAAAAAATAGTAAGGAAAAATTAAATTCCTAATCAAAACTTTGCTGACAACTATAGTTTGTTAAAAGCACACTGTTCTGCTGACAGGTAACCTATAGACTGCTAGTCAGAACTCTACATCTATTAAATGAGAGCTGTACAGTTGCCTACAAGACAATTTCAAGCTCTAGAAGTATTTTCTTCCATCAACCTAGCCAACTTACCTTAACATTTCCAACTCATAGGCAAAATTCAAAAAAGTCCACCGAGACTTCAAACTCATTGATAAATTTCTAGTTCATAACATCTTTAAAAAAAACCCCATTTACTTATCAGGTATAGTTCTGTTTCTTTTAACTCATGGTATATGCATAAATGAAGTATAGTGAAGTTTTTATGTTCTTTTGTGCCCACATTACTATAAACATTTACTAGATCCTTTAGAATGCAACTTTTGACCTTGATTTCTGATGTCTCTCTAAAGTACATCTGCTTGATTCTTTTTACCGTTTCCTGCCAACAGGAAACAAAAACAAACAAACAAACAAAACCCTCCAAACCAAACAAGAACCTCTGGCTGTGATCCATGTGTGTTAAATTCCAGCTGAATGATATTTTGATTTTATTTGATTTTGGCATTCCAAACGCCAAGTGAATTGATTGACACTGAAAATCCTAACCCCACCCTCACCACTGCAGCCCCTATGTGACAGGTGCCCTCTACAGAGTGCCTTAACTGGTCCTTTCCTGTCTGCAAAGCATCCTCACCTCATGAATAATTATCAGAGTCACTTAAATCGGATTCAGATCCCTAAAATAGATGCAGTCAGTTTGACGTGGTCCTTGGGCATTTTATCAAAGTTGTGGATTAACTGGCACACTGAGCTGGCTTTAAGAAGAGTGACCCTGAGTTCAGTGCCTGAAGTCACTGCTTGGCAATACCAAGTCCAGGCCAGCTCTGATTTTACAAAGTGCACAGGAAAACATTACCAACGTATTCCATGGATCCAGCTCAAACTAAGCCAGACCTATTAGTTTGGGCTGTGACAGAACCACCAGACTGCTGAGGAACAGTGCAGGAGAAGACTGTGCACACTCCACTGCCCACTGCTCCAGGCCTAGTAACACACACTGAGATACTTGAACTGCAGTGCCCAGCACCTAAAGAAAATCAAGTTCCAATTACCAGGCATTACCTTTGCACATAATGGATACCCATGCTTCCCCATGACGAGTTCAAAACCTAAATACACTGGGGAAGTCTTAAGCACACAGAAACATGAAGGAAAGTGCAATTTCAAGTCTCAACTTCCAACCGCTCGGCAAAAATCCTACACAGAAAATGCAGCAAGAAGCAAGAGTGATTTCTGTCAAGCTGTTGGGGGAGAGAGATCCACAGCACCCACACCAGGAGCTCTGCAGTCAGCATTACCTTCTACCTCTTACTGAAAGTCTCAGATGAGTGTTTGAAGACTCACTGAAATACACAAAAGCGAATGACACAGTTGCAAAGAAGTGAAGGGTGCAATGATAAACAAGCCCTCCAGTTTAAAAGCTTAAGAGGACTGCACTCTGGGTGTCTGTGCAGCATTTCTGTGATAAATTGGTTGCATCAGTTGCATGTACTAATGAATATTTCTTAAATTTTTTTCTAAGCATTTGCCAGTTGAAAACAAACAGTGCAATGGTGCTCAAGGGATAAAAGATAAGTGCAGGCCTCCTTACCATCCCCTAAATAAGCTCAGGGTAGAGGAGTAAGTACACTGGTAAACAGAATTATAAAGACAGACAAGATATGGGAAATGAGTTGATATTAATGTTAATAATTGACAATTAATGAAGTTCATTAGCTAAGGTCATTCCCTAGAGAAAATGCCAGCTCTCTCATGTCATACTGCCCACCTTAGTCTACTCTTACTTCTCTGTAGGTGAACCATGTCCTACTGCATCCTCACAGCTATGGACTAAAGGCTCCAAATTCAGCACTCTGAAAGCTGTAATGCCAGTATTGACCAAAAAAAACCCCTAAAACCAACCATCCAAACAAACAAAACAAGCAAAACCCTCCCTCAGCTTCTAGGAACTTGGTGCTGATGGAGCTATGTGAATATACCAAAGGATCCATGTTCTTCTGCTTGCTCACTGATCAAATGCATGCCAGAAATCTTATCACATTTCATGAAAAGAACAGCAAATGACTCACTCTGGACACACGAGTTATCTTTCTCTCCTATGAAAAAATGTTCTGAAGCCAATGAGTACATACAGTGAGCTTTATTTTTTGTCACTGACTGCCAAATTCTGAAAGAAGTTCATGAGTTACCCTTTACACTTAGTCAAGTTACTTAGCACTTTTGTGTGAACACAAATGCCTGTTCGTATGGTTTGCACAGACCACCATAACAAAAGAAAAGAATTTTCTAACTGTAGAACTGGAAAGTTCAGAGCATGACATTTACTTACAAGGAACAGATTTATTCTAAAAAAATGGTCAATTCTACATGTAGATTAATATTTAACCCAAACCCACCACTCTGCATTCTGCTGTCAAAGGCATCTTCATAGCCTGCATGCAGAAACATCCTTCAAAGACCCTGGTACAAATCTAGTCTGGCAACTCCTTACTTACCACTGAAGATATGCTGAGGGTTAGACCATGAGGATTTTTATTAATATTAGGATAGGGATTAATAGGTAGACTTATTATCAAGTTAGAGCAAGATTAAGATAAGTATACCTATAAACATCAAACATGTAGGTTTAGACTTCACCTGCTGAAAAAACTGGGTTGAAGATAGATGGAATTTGTTAAATCTAAAAGACTTAGACAGAATGAGGTAGATAAAGGGAGCAAACAGGAAGATTTCTAGATAATCTCTCTGCATCTTTGAGATCTGTTTCAGACTTGCAGTCTGTATGATCTTTTCCCACCAGCATCAGCAAAAGAAGATTCCCACTACAGTTAAGAGTTTTCTGATGTTGATGAGGCTGACTTCCACCTGAAAAAACCCCACTATTCAAACAAAAAAAATATTCCACAGACCCCACACACAACAGGTTTTTCCTGGTCCAGCTAAACACTCTACAGTGACACACTCAATTGTGATGTGATGTGTGTACTTACACGCCTCCTTGCTCGTGGCGCTGGCTCAGGAGTGTTGGGAGAAGTGGATTCATTTGGTGTTTCTGAGGTTGAGCTGAGAGATGAGTTACTGCTTGAAAGTTCTTTGTTCTGTCTTTTAGTTCCGAATGGCAAGAGAAAGGCCACAAAATCTGAAACATCTTTTTGCTCTTCTCTCTGAGAGTCTTGCTTGAGCTTGTAGGCCCGGTCATTAGCAATCACTTGAGACAAAGGCATTCCAAAAGCCTGGGGAATAAATTCTGCAACAACAACAAACCCCTAACAGTTACCAAACATCTGGTATTTATTTAGTACAAAAAGAATTAACTCTTAAGTTATTAAAAAAAACAATCCAAAGTCCCTTTAAATATATAATAATTCCAATGAAGTACTGCACTCAATAATAACAACAACAGTGCCAGGTAATTGTAGCCCATGATATCTGAATCCTGTTTCTAGTCACATCATGCAAGACACACTGCACAGAATCTTGGAAAATCACTTGAGATCAGATCTAATTAAGATGTTAACTTCCACCAAAAGTAACTGAAGTCGGGCATTTCTGGTTACATGTAGATGGTGCAGAGGGGCATCAGAAGCTTTGGTAACCATGCTGAGAGTGGGGAGCCTTGTGGCACTGTGCCAAAGCTCTCTCTCATGTTTCAGATCCCTTCACAAGGCTCCTTTCTCATAAATGCTGCAGGGCACCAGAGTCAAGGGGTACCAGCACGTCCACAGGTTTCACTACAGTTCAGAGGAGTATCAATCCACTCATGCAGAGAGCTTGGAAGTACTTTCACTATTCAGACTAAGCCTTAGGATATGGTTTTAAATTTACACAAGAACTATACTGTTTTAAATCCTGGTAAGATTAAACTGGTTTAATAGTGTATTTTAGTGTAAAGTTCCTTTGCAACAGTAAAAACCCAAGGACACACGGAAATACAGGAGAACACGTTTGTCTCAATTAACAAAAAACCAAAATCTCATCTCACATCAAGGTAACTGTAATGTACAAAACAAGCATATACCTCAGGTCTCAAAGTAAAATGCTTAAATATTTTACAAAATAGAAAAATGTTTTACAGTGAATCAGTCAGCAACTAACAATGAAATTCTCATCATTAGTTTTCAAATCAGACCTATGTGAGATTAGCAGAAGCAAAACCACTGAGACAGATTTCCAACTAGAGCTGGTTTGTGCTCAAAAGAAATGAAAGAAATAACTATTGATGCTATTCACCCTGATGAAAATGAGGGCAACTTCTACTAGGTTCCAGCTTCAGACCTGCTAGTATCAGGAATAAATAAAGCACTCGAGATTAAAGTCACCTTTTTTGTAAGCATCCAAAAAGGAATTATCTAAAAAGAAGCACACAGAAAAATTCTTATATACTATACTTCTCTTTTGCCACAATTGTGTAAATAATTAAAGGCCAAAATTCCTCCTGGGATTTTAAATCTGACTAGGTCTTTGATGATATTTCCAAATTGTATCTGGACTTGCATTAAAGTAAGGCACTGAGAAGAAGAGGATATTTTAAGAATCTTGAATGAGGACACTACTAGTCTATCATACTAAAGAAACAAGAGCCCATTGTTCTGATTTGGTAGAAACATTCCTGCTCTTTAGAAGCATGAAATGCTAAGACATGAATTAACTTTGGTGGCCAGAGAAAACTAAATCAGGAAGCAGAACCTCATATATCAAGCAGCTCTGGAGGTGACCTATGAGTAGAATGACATCCAAAACCATCTGCATTTAATTTAGGACAAGAAAGAATATCATCACACAGATATCAAGCAATGTGGAGATTGCCAGTTTCAGGAGTTCAGTTAGACCTCTCCTTCCCATACTCAGCAGAGTGTGTCTACAAAATCAAGACAGCATTAATATTAAAATTTTTGACTGAATTTCCTTCCTAATGAACATTTAAGATGACAAATTTGAAACGCACATATACAACATGTGTCCCCTTCTGGATGTCTAACTGGGTGCTTTGTTATACTCCCAGCACCACTTTTTATTTGTCCTCCCACAACATTTCCTGAGAAAAGTCACTGAGACAAATTAAACCCCAAACACAGTATATTTCTCTGGTTTGGCTCAGAGCTGCTTGTGCTTCAAATTGGGAGAGAACAGCAGTATTTAGCTCATGTGATGCCCAACAGCATGATGGTCCCATTGATCCTACATCAGCTGGGGCAAGATCAGCAGGAGATGAGATCTCAGCACAGCTTCATTAAACAAATTTCATTTAGATGACCCTCTCCTTGACTTCAATGTGTGAAGGCTGGTATTTTGAGGAAGACGTTGCCCCTCCTTGGAAAGCCTCAGGTGTGGGATTCTAGGTTTCTAATTGCTCAGTGTGGGCCAGAGAAAGGACAATGAGCCTCTACTCCAGGCTGCTCTGATGTAGGCCTTCTCAGAGGACATGAACCGCTTCCTCAATTTCTCAATGTCTGGCAGAGATGTGAAACTGGATGAAAACCAACTGGCTGAATTTCAGACTAAATACAGATGGTAGTTGGTGCTGGCTGGCAGTGGTAATTACATTAAAGAGTTGGCAAACCCAGTAACATTTTGCTCATTTGTTGAAATTAAGAGAATCAGTTGCCCCTCTGCAGACTGCCTACAGCCTCAAGTTTCCACCAAAACGTCTGTGTGCTTGCACCATGGGCTGTGGTGGCAGGGAGCACGTTCTCCCCACCACTCTAAAGAAGCATTCAAACCCAACAACTTCCTTGTTGGACAGGTAATTAGAGTGAACGTTAGCCCTTCTGACATTTCAGATTCATTAAAAAAGAGAAGTTGTGAAGTAATTAGCAACCCATGGATGGGAGAGGAAGGGCACTAACTCAAGTCACAAGATGTGTAGGTTTGAGGCTGTGGTCTCACAACAAAGGTAGAAGGACCAACTGCTCCTTTACAGCTGTAGGCTGGAGATCCCCACTGTTGGAGAGATTTCGTTTATATGAAGAAATGCACCTTAAAGCACTGGCTCAAACCTTGGTCTGAGTGCCAAAGGTACTAAGTTAGTTCTTCTCTGTAAACTCAACAAAAAATGGATCACTTATTCAATGAGGAGACTGGGCAGCTTAAAAAGATGTGAAAAGATGTGAAACAACCTGGCAGATTGGGCCATCGGCTTGGAAACATAGACTCGTATCCTTAGCCAGCATCACTTTTAATACACTCCAGTTTTCAGTGTTTACTGGCAAAGGAGACAATTTACTATTTTGGAGAAGTGCATAATTTTTCTTACCAGAAAGTCAATCTTGCAGCTGAGGCAAGTTTCTTAACAAAATTTTGATTGAAACTGATACATTCCTGGGAAATCTTTCTCTGGTGGTAAATCATTTTCTAATAAAAAGCAGCAGGTCACAGAAAAATTCCCAGCCAGATCAAATAAGAGTTTCAGTGATCCCAAATACTCCTTTTTGCTAATCAAATGATAATATTCAGGATGTTGACCCACATGGTTATAGCTTACTTGACCCCATGTCACCCTGTCCAAATATAGTTTAAAGACTTCTCTGAAGTTTCAGCTGGTGAAAACTGCTTTCCATCCCACAAAATGTAGCAGTCTATTAAGAACCAGTGAGGTCTATATTCTAGATTCTAATGAGTCTTTCAATACTAATAAAGTGAAAAGTAACTATGATTAGTCTCCCTAGCATTCAGAGTTTTTTCCTAACTACACTGTGAATGCTGGTTATGGGCTGCTAAAATCCTGTGACCAAGACTTATTAAGGTGCTTGTACCACCTCTATTTAAATGACAGGAATAGAGATCAGAAAATATTATGCTTTTAAAGGGATATTTAAATGGGGTCCTTAAGTCAATCTCCCCAGCTAGCCAGACAGGGTAACTCTCCTTTGCTAATTGAAATAAATTATTTCATATCTGTAAAGATAGTGATGGAAGCAGACAACAAGAAAACAGAAACATCAGTCCATAATGGGAACTGCAAAACTTCCATCTCAAGGTTCTTTAAAACCTGGAGAGACTCCAGGACACTTGAGATAAGACAAAGTTCTCAGCATCAGTTCTGTGGCTGAAAATCTCTTCTCCAGCTACTTGGTGCTCACTGACCTTCAAGAAGTGATATAAAGCCCTCTCAATTTTTTATGTTTTTTTCTTGGAGTACATCTAGGGTTTTTTTACAAAAAACTAAGAGATTATTTGGTACTCAATACTTGACTTTAGTATAAAATATGACACAATGTTACTTTAACAAAAATCTTTTTTGTGCCTAGAGAGCATGAGAAACATATTCGAAGTTTTTTATAGAAGCAGTAGTAGGGCACTAGAAAGGCTTAAAAAAAAACAATTTCTGATAAGCTACAATAAAATAGAAACTTCATTTATTAAGCTCTCTCCTTAGGCTGTGCCAGGCACATGGACACCATGACAGGCTGAATTGCTGAGAACAAATGCAAACATTAAGAAATAAATCTTAATTTACTGAGCATGAGTGGGAAGTAGACATAGAAGACATTTCAAGAATCTTGAACTAAAGAAAAATCGAACGTCTACTGCTAGATTTGCATATGCCACAGAGTTACCAGAAAGGCCTTTTCTCAGGAGGTCCTGCACACAGAGCAGCTCTGCTAAGGCCTCACAGGTGAACCTGACAAGTATTGACATTCCACACAGAAACATCAGCAAAAGGGATGAATCTCAGTTGCTCGGGCAATCACGGAACAGGTGATTATTATTTCTGAGCAGCTCTTTTCATTAACCTGTAGGGTTTACTGGAACCAAGGCAAAACAAACTTGGTTTACTGATAAAATCTTCTAGGACAAGTAATTTCTGGGAAGCATCTGTCTTAGGAATGTCTATGTGTACTTTAAAAGTAGGCCTGCTTACACTGACACCCATATCACTGGCAAGGGATGGCAAAAAACTCTGCTTCTGCTGCTGTCAAAATTAGCATTGAATTCCTAAGGGAACAGTATCCAGCCACCAGCATGCATAGCATCCTGAGAATTTCTTATTTCAAGCAGCATGGACATGTTACTGCTCCTCCAGCCCAAGTACTGTTTGTCAGCAGCCAAAGCCAATGCTTGGAAACATATGTAGGCAGTAGGATGAAGGGCCATAATGGCCACTAATAACAAGGAGGCTGGGTAAAGCAAAAACACTTGAATGATGGAAGCTGAAAATATTGCTTAAATATCTGGGTGGAGTGCTTTTCTCCTATTAGGTCCGTTTACATCCAGCAAGTTTTGCTATATCCTGCTTTGGTGAATTACCCAAATGTAATAACAATTGAAAAAACATTTCTTTTACAATCTCTCCCCTTTTAATGAGATGCTGACAGATATAAAAAAGGACAGAATAAAGAGATGAAAATCACTTAAAGTGCATTCCATTCTACTGTAGTGTCTTTACTGGCCTTCAGAAGTCTGACGAGTTGCTGAAACTCTCACTAACAGACAGGTTGACTGATCCATCTAAGTAAAATGTGAAGGCAGTAAAGTCTCCATCGATTGGACTGAGTCCTAAAATACAAGTTATTAAATCTCCAAACAGTCCTAGAAAAAAATGAGTATCGTTCCTTTTGGTTAGGCTACCTGATGCGGTAGGTGGGGACAAACTGTCTTGGGCAAAAATTGGAGAGAGGTGGCACCTCTCCAGAGACAGAAACCCCAGAAACCTGCCCTGTGGGGCAGTTCAGTGCACGTCAGTGCTAAAGGAGAGGGTTTCTCAGGGAAGAGCTGCAGTGAGGCCTCCACGGTGCATCCCTGGTGATCAGCACGTATCACCACTTCATTCCACCTCTGTGGCTTCCTGACCAAGCACATGTTATCTTTGATTGCAGCCCCCCCACACAATCACATGGTGCTGCATGATTGTCAGGACTAACCTTCAGGAGTCTCTTTACAGAAGGAGATTTTCAGGTGGCACATACTCTGGGCAGGACCTAACAACATGGTGCCTTCAGTTGTTACTTGTCCAAGTATGTGGGGGCTCCCAGGCTGGGACAGAGAAAACTCAAAATTTTTGGAATTAATTACTCTCCCAACTGCAACTGTGTTTACAAAAAGTGATGCTGAAGGGATGGAAATGAAGTCTGCATTAAGGCAGCTGCATCTCCTCTGTATGAAGTGTCTGGAAATCAGCTTCCCTGCTTCCCCTCTGATGTCCTGTGGCCTGGCCTCATTGTTTTCTTCTCACAACAGTGTAGCTGGGCTAGTTACTTTAAAAACCCACCACAAACCCCCAAAATAAACAGAAGGAAGGCATTCCTTTCAGGCATGAGGCATAGAGACCTGCCTGGGTGTGTGTGTGTGTGCTCCCAGCCTGTTGTGTAGCACACCCACGTTCACAGTGAGGAGTGTTTGTCTTGGACTGGCTGCCCAGAAATGGAAGATACTCTCTTTACAGAACAAGCTTGCTGTGAAAGGCACATCGAGGAAGGTTAACTCTGGCTTCAGGTGACATGGAGGCCACTGTTCAAGGAAGGTGCTGGGGGCTCAATTCTGATGTCAGCATAGCTGGCTCATCTTTATGGAGACCAGCAGCACAAGGCCTTACATTTTTCTTTCCAAGGTTAACTCGTCAGCTGAAAGCTGGGCAATACTGTCCCCCCACCAGCTCCTGAGGCTGGAGGAGATGCTGGTGCTGCTGCTTCCCACAGGAAAACAGCCACCATTCAACCACTGTGCCAGGCTGATGCCCCCCATGGCACAAACCAGCAATCCTGGTTGTTCATTCCCTCTGCTGTCATGTATTTAGAATCTGCTCAGCAAGTACCTGAGTGGCAGATGATCTTTAATAACTCAGAAGGGCAGAGAAAAGTACACCAGAACCAACCACGGCCAGGAAACCTGACCAGTAAAATGCCATATGCTGTTATTTGGGCTATTTTTTGCCTAACATTTGCTGTTGGCAGTAAGTAAGAGGAAATATGCCTTTCTTTTCACTCTAACACAACCTGTTCAGAATGTGACTCCTTCCAATTTCCTGGACCCTTACTGACCAACCCAAGTTCTTCCTAAAGGAAGGAGAGAAATACAGATTCTATTGTTTGAGAAGTGCTCGGGTATTTTCCTCTCAGAGGGTGCTCCTATAATATTTTATGAGTGGAGAGTGCATGTAAAACATCTCTGTAACTCAGAATAAAATATTGAGAGATGGAAGAAAAAGGGTAAAAAAAAGAGGGGTATATGTTTGAAACATCTGAATTTCAAATAATGAGAAAAAAGGAATTAAAATCAGGAGAATCAGCATAGTGATTTCTGAAAATGCTTGGTATAGTTAACCAGATAGTATGAGCAAGGCTGAAAACCAGGAAGTAGATAAATTTAAACAACGATGAATAAGTACAAAGTGCTGACCTTCACTGTGACAAGTAGTGAGCCCTAAAAGGCAAAAGTGCACTCAGAAAACCCTTCAGAATAAAAATCAAGTATATCCCCAAACCTACTAACTGAACAGAGTATAAATGCTGCCATGCAAGGTAGACACACGAGAAAATCCCTGAACAGAAGTGTAATAGCAGAAAATCTGGAAGTGCTCAACCAGTGCAGCTGTGTGATCATTAGAGAGGTCAGCTGAAACAAAACATGACTGTAAGGAAATACAAAAGAATGAAAGGCAATACAAGAAAAAATACTGTTTGAAAGATCTTTGGCAACAGAGAATTTAGTGGAATAAAGACCAACTCTGCGTTAAGGATTTGTATCCATCACCAAAAGGACACTATCACTTCTCAAGGCACTGCACCAAAGAGCATTAGTGGAGCTCTGAATGTGAAATTGCAATACCAAATTTGGGTGACACAGCAAAATTCTGGCTTTGGTGAATTAACAAAGCAATTTATCATTTTTAAAATCTGCTACAGTAATGTAAAAATGTGAGGGGGAAAAAAAAAGCCACAATGTATTTTAACTCTCAAAAGAACTTCTAAAGAGAAACTTTCAACAGAGACTACCAAAGTTGTGGTACCCCTAAGGGAGGAAAGATAAAAGCTCTGAGTACCTCAAAAATTTGTGAGAGACGAAACATTTTAAAAAGCAGGATGTGGTTAGCCTTTTCTGATGCAGAAGAGCACCTCACAGGCCCTATGAAGATCAATATCTGGCAAACACATTGAAAAGCAGGGCAGGTTTTGTACAGAACTATGTTGCTTTGCACTCTTTTCTGCACGAATAACTACAGAAAAAATGTAGCAATGTAATGACTGACTAATTACAGTGTAACCAAATGTAATGCATTAATAGGACAGTGCAAAATAGATTTTCCCCCAAAGGTGGCTATAAAATCATTAAATTTCTTCCTTAGAGACTTCTCCTGCCTGTGGGCTCAGTCATATATCAAGTAACTCATATAACAAATGAATAGTTTGGTACTTGCAATGTAACACAGAAAGCCACTGGATAAATCAAATAAATGTGTCAGGGGACACTCCATTTTAGAAAATTAATAGAAATATTTTCCATAACCAGTTTTAAATCAAGAAAATAATAATCACATATTTTAAGTCGTCAAACAAAAATCAGAAGGAAAATATTTTCTTACTGACAACTATCAAAACTAGCTTTGAAATGTGGATGTTAATTTTTTCAGTGGAATTTCAAAGTTCCATTTTTCTGCTGAACTAGATTAAAAGAGAGGACACTAGAGTAATCAGGGCACTGCTCCTGTCACAAATTCCTGCATTTGTGTGCATATTTGTGAAACTGGGATATCAGTACTGAGTTTTACTACAATTTTTCCAGAACTGAACACAAAACTAGATGCACAATTACCTACATGCAATTTCACAGACACTTTCCAGTGTCTCATTATTTAGACTTGGTTCAAATGGCTGCAAATCACAGGTCAACTTCAGGTCTTGGATTATTACCCAGCCCATAAAGCTGATTAGTGTCCAAACAAAAGACTACAACCATATCTGTAAATCCATGTCACGTGGAGTTTATTAAAATCCAACCAATCAGTAGCACTGAAACATTTATATATTTTACACAATGGCTATTTTGCCAAGGTAAAGAGAGAAAAGCACACCAACTGACTTGCTTGGGCAATGGTGAATTTATATGTTTGTAAATTGAAAGAACAGAGTACAAATGCAGGTAAAGAACTGGATCATGTTATACAGACCACACTCTGCACTGGATGGTGAAAATGGGGAGAAAGAACAGTGGAGAAAAGATGCAGTCCTTTAAGTCTTCCTTTTTTTCTCAGGGGAAAAAAAAAACCAAACAAAAACCTTTCAGTTGAAGAGATCTGGGTTCTACTAAAGTCAAACAGAAAAGATAAAACATATTTTTTAGCTTGAAAATAAATACCTAGGCAGTATACCAGCTCAACTACGTTCTCCTACTTCAAAAAGTAAGCTTCAGACTAAAGAAATCTCATATGCAAAACTAAGACTTGATCACTAAATATGTACTCATTTTACCTTTGTCTCTGTTCTTCTCCTTTCCTAAAGAGTCCAGTTTCTTTCTTAATGACTTCTTCCTCTTTTGTCCATCTGTAAGAGGCAAAAAAAAAAAAAAAAAAAAAAAAAAAAAAAAAAAAAGGAAGTAAGTGAAGAGAAGTAACCCTGAACAAACTGCTGCACAAGCTGTAGGAACATGGAGTGAGATGGTCACAGCTCTGGGGATCAGGAAGGGTGTGAGGCACATTTCACAAAGGCTGGGGACTGTCACTCTGGCCCAAAGGAGTGTAGATCTGTTCACCCAAATGCTGAGGCTGTACTGGGGAACACAAATGTATCCCCTGAATGCTGCTGGGCACATTGTGTGTGGTCACTGAAGAGTTAACAGTGGAGGTTTTTTTGCTGGCTGCTCTTGATAGCAAAGCACCATAAACCTAAAAGATACTGGATAACCTTCATCCATGGTCACAAGACTGTGATTCAGGTATGAAACTAAAGGTAGTATTTGGAAAGGGAGGATTACTAATGTCCAGGATTAAGTTCTGCATACCAGTCATACCAGCTGGGTGATAACTGACCACCTTCACATCACCCATCTGATCTGAGCTCATATTGGGAGCTGGCAGTTGGGTACAGCACGTCCAGATTGGTTCAGATGGATTAGAGTTTCAGAGAAATTATTGTTCTGACAACCGATACATCATCCAAGTTTTCACTAAGGTATTAAGGACCAAAGATTTTAAGCAATATCAGAGGCAAGTTGGTTCTTGAAACAATTGTATCAAAAGGCTGGCTATGGTTATTTCCTTCAGCAGCATCTTTTATAATGAAAAGTCAACAAAACAGCATTTTATTTATTAGGTCTCAACAAATACCAGGGATTAAGGCAGGGACCTGCTTTAACTTGTACCTTTTGAATTTTTTAAGTTCCAAAGCAATATAAAGGGTCTATCACAGGGACTGATATGCTAACATAGACACTGCTCTAGATAAAGTTTAAAGAACACGTACCTTTTCCTTACTGGTTTTGTAATATGGCAAAAACTCAAAAATGAACACACCATATCCATTTTACTTTTAGGGCAAGAGGGTCACCAAATAATCTGTCTCAACACATTTTTCCAGTTTTGTAAGCCAGTGTCTTAAGTGGTCTTTTATAGTACGGAACATACCATAAAGGAGTGAAGTGGATCTTTGTTAATGTACTCTCATCATCCCCTGCAATTATGGGTCAAGAGAGAACACAAGCTATTTCTCCATAGTTTTCCATCAGATCCTACTGAAAAGCAAGTCCAGAAGATTACCTGATAGACCATTCAACAAATTCTGACTTTTTTTATAGCCAACTAAAATACCTTTAATTTAAAAGTTACATTTATTTTTACTTTTTGTAGTGGTGGACCAACTCCACTTGAACACTTGCACTCTGCACTGATTTCTAGCATACCACAGAATCACAGAATGGTTAGGGTTGGAAGGGACCTCTAGTCCCTTCCTAAGAGATCATCTAGTCCCAACACCCCCCCAGTGCAGGGTCACCTGGAGCAGGTGACACAGGAATTTGTCCAGGTGGGTTTGGAATGTCTCCAGAGAGGGAGACTCCCCAAACTCCCTGGGCAGCCTGTTCAGTGCTCTGCCATCCTCAAGGTAAATAAGTTGTTCCTCATGTTGAGGTGAAAATTCCTGTGTTTTAGTTTGTGGCCATTACTCCTTGTCCTGTTTCTGGGCACTGCTTCAAAGTCTGGCACTGTCCTCTTGGCACCCACTTTGGGAATATTTATATGGACTGATGAGGTCCCCTCTCAGTCTTCTCAAGTCCTAACAGGCCCAGCTGCCGTAGCCTCTCCTTATAAGACAGATCACAATCTTTGTAGGCATTTGCTGGACCCTTTCCAGTAGTAGATTGTCTTTCTTTTCCCAAGGAGCCCACAACTGGACACAGCACTCTGGATGTGGCCTCACTAGGGGTGAGAAGATGGGCAGGATCACCTCCCTTGATCTGCTGGCAAAGCTCTTCCTGATGCAGCCCAGGATACAGCACCCTCCTGGATGGAAGGGCTCCCTCCCAGCACTCACCTAACTCAGATATTCGGTTCCTGTCCCGAGGTACAATGGCCATGTGTTGGTTATGTTAATTCCACTTTTCCCACACTTGCTCCAGTGAGAATTCACCTCTCTGAAATAAGGCTGCATAGATGGATAAGGTATTCTGGATGAGAGTTTAGCATTGTAATTGTGATAATTCATTGTCTGATTTGGTCTATGATTTGATTTTCCTTTTTTCTTAGCCACATGCCAAGGTTCTAACTCAAAGTCATATTTTGACTGATTGAAAGCCCAGATGTTTCACACCTTCTGAAATTTCCTGTTGCTAAGATTGAGTTTGTAAGAAAAATGCCTTCACCTCTTGGCAATATGAATAGTTGGTGCCCTGCTTATATACACCTGAGAGTACAGTTTGTTTTCATAAGGTTCCCTGCTACCACTGTGTTCTGGCTTTATAGCTATAAAATAATTTTCAAATTATTTTCCATATTATAAGTTTAAATTAATGCTTCATAGTAGCTTTTTGATAGATTAGTAATATTTCTTTGGAGTTACAGAGCCTTATTCTCCAAAAACCTGTTTATTGATATTCTGACATCCCACTGAAGTCTACTGAGACATAAAAAAATGAGAGAAAGAATCAAAGTTTTATGTAAAATGCAGTGTTTTGCTATGATCATTTACATTTACAGTTTACCCCATGGCAAGAGAAAGAGATGCATATTAAAATAAGACTGAGAGGATTCTCAGTGAAAAGCTAAAGCTCAGAAGATCTGCCAAGATGTCTGAGGTCAGTTCAAGTTCTCCCATCCTCTCCAGCAAAAGACATGATAAATTACATCTCTACACTGTACGTATAAATATGTTTTCAAATGACTGTTAATACAGGGCATATCAGGCATGAACACTGCTGAAACATTCATAATGTGTTTAAAGACTTATGCAACTCCAGTGGTTTTACACATTAAATGAACCCAATTCACAATAATAATGCTTAGTACTTATTTGCTGCAGTGTGGTTTTGAGAATATAATTAATATCCAAAGCAGTCTTGAGAAACAGGCAAAGCATTATTACCCATGCTTAATACCTGTATTTTTTAAATTATTTAGCAATACTTATGCAAAATAAGTATTGTATCAGTCCAAAGTGCCATTAGGTATGAATGGATTGCTATTTTTAATTTCCACTCTGGAAACATTTAAACCACACAGCGATAAAAGCTGTTGGGCTGTTATCCAGCCTTTTGTGTATGTAATTCTCAATTTATGTCTTCTTTCTGTAGATCAACAATACACTGCTCCTTAAAAGATTCCACTCAAGAACATTAGCAAGACTAGAGAAACAATCAAATGACAACTGTCAAGGTGAAGGAAGCTGCATTTTTTTCCTTTGCTAACCCATTCTGTTTTTACTGAAGGACACCTGTGCAGGCAGCTGTGCAGATCCATTTGTTTTTCAGAAATTATCTCTTCAGTACTTACTAATTTATACGTTTCCTGCATTTTTCACTGGAATGCATACATCACTCCCTGGGCATCTATGTATTAAGACTAGCACAATGAATATTTAAAAGACCAAGAGTCTAGAATCAAACTCCTGAGTGCACAATGAATTGCTATGTGACCTGTTTTTCCAAAGTGGTGAGCACTTCTAGATTCAGTTAATGCCAAAAAACTTTTCTATTTGAAAAATCAGGTCATCTCTTTATGACTCTGTCAGTGAACCACACAGCCTACAGAATACAAGATTATTCGAAGTGATCTACTGACTTTTGACAAGAGTTGAACAGCCTGACTTCTGAGATAATCAAAACTTAAATATTTTAATTTAAAGTTCAAATTCACCTGTACTGTCATCACTAGCACCTTTTTTTAAGCACTTATACTATCAAATCCCAGATTTTCTACAGACCTTTTCAGGGCTTAGATTTCTCTTTAAGTGAGACCATGGTTCTACAAACCAGGTAATAAGAAGTCATTTTCACACAGATATATAATCTTCAGGTTTAACAGGTAAAAAAAGAGTGCGGGAAGGGAGAAAGGGAGAAAGGGAGAAAGGGAGAAAGGGAGAAAGGGAGAAAGGGAGAAAGGGAGAAAGGGAGAAAGGGAGAAAGGGAGAAAGGGAGAAAGGGAGAAAGGGAGAAAAATTCTTAAGTTTTTAAAATCATTGTTCTGTTGCTTTGCACAAGACCACCTGCCAACACCTTATATGACTGAAAGAAAGGGAGTGCAGGCTGAATCCTGTTACTATTTACTTCAAGTACTTCTTTATTCAATTTATATTTATGGAAATCAACAGATCTATTTGGAAGGTGGAAGTGTTGCTCAGCATGAACTACAGCATCACAAATTAGGTATAGGGAATTAGCTCAAAATTATAAAGTTAGTGGCACACAAAGTTAACACTCAGGAAGTCTTGGCCAACAGTTTCAGACTGTCACTTAATAGTCAATATCCTGTGAAACCCTAATCCAGTATGTTTTAATAATTAATAAATTATGCAGTAAAAAAGTACAACATCATCCAAGCTTTGTACATAATTTCTGGGGCACTATTACAGTATTAGGCTTCAGATAATGAAAAAAATACTGTCTCAAATATGCTTGAAGTGAACCTGTAACAAAAACAGTATTCTTCAGCAGTTTCCTTATACATGGGCTGGTGGATTATCTCTAAGAATGGATGTTCCTTTTATGTTACTTACATGCAAGGACACTTTTTATTACTCAAAAACATAATTCATAAATTCATACAAATCCTTTAAACCAATTTAACTCAGTAGGTTTTGACATAAGCAGTGATGTGCTGCTGATAAGGTTGTAGAACAAAGAGAACTTCCCTCCCCATCTAACAGCAATCCTTTGCCTAAGAGAAATGAGTTTCTTGACCATTTAGGGAAAAATGTCATGTTCTGCAATTAAGGGTTATTTTCACACAGTATAAAAAGAGGACCTACCTCAGTGATTATTATCAGACCCATAGCTCAATTATCAAAACAGAAACTGATAAAAAGGTTGATATTGTGAGATTTCTAAATTACTTCTTCATAGTAATTCTAATTCTATTCATGGCCATTTTTCTTCATAACCACTAGTAATTGGATCCAACAGCATTTAAAGAAAAAAAAAATAGAATATAACTTCTAAAATTGCCATTAATTCTGTCTTGAAAATTACCCCCAATGGCACCACAAAGCACTGAGTTAGACCTCTCTTGAGCACCCGCTGGTTCACTGCACTCATCCAGAGCAACTCATTTCTCAAGTGCCAGCCTCCCCCAGCCAGCCTGTGTGCTAAATGTCAAGCTGCAGTCCCTCTGGCCTGTACAATACTGCAAGTAATTGAGAATGTCAATCAGAAAACACTGGTAAATTCTGTTGACAGAGCACATTAAAGACAAGACTGCACTTCATTCATTGACAGTGTTTGTGGTTGCAGCCGCTTCCTCGGGTCACTATACAAAGCAAATTTACTTCTGAATATGCACTTGAGGCTGCTCTGTGGAAGAAGAGGGTGCTGGTTTTACTTAGCCATTTCTGTGACTATAAATGCCCATCTTGAAATATTTATTTTTAAAAACTTGTTGAAATGCCCTGTCCCCATGCAGTAACTTCCAAAGCACTGCCAGCTGCAACATAGATGGAAGATAAAAAAATTCAACCTGAGAAACAGGATTCTGGCACATAAAGAAATATGAACAGGGGAAGGCTGAGCCTTCAGGTACTTATCACTCTCATCCTTTGCCTCAGCCATACACAGACAAGACCTCCTTTAGTAATGCAGATTACTATATTTAATCAGAAGCCTTGGATTATTGTCCTGTTTTTCCTTATTGCCTATGTCTCTTGCTTTATTTCTTTGACTTTGACTTAAATCAGCATTTCTTTGTGTTTGTCAGCCACTGGCTGATGGAAGAAAAGCCACACTCATTCAAGAATGTCCCACAACTGCAGTCATGACCTTCCAGGTGGCAGCTGGCTCATAGATGCTCACCTCAGCCCACAGCACCAGGTTCAGGCTGCTTGCCAAAGGCACCACAAACACAAGAGAGGCAACTTTGCTCTTACATGCTGCTGCTTCCTCTAATGCAGCAAACAAGCTTCAGCATTCCCCTCTCTGGGAAGTTCCTGAAGAATGGGCTTATGGCAGAAGAAACAGCATGAAAAGGGCAGAGCTGAAGTCAAAGCCAGTTCTTCAGGAGAAGGGATGTCCCTCCCGTTGGGCTGTGCACAGGGGGACAGGGCTGGAGCACTGCAGCCCTCTGGGCAGGGGCATCACCTGACCCAAACCCTTCTCAGGGACACGGTGAGAAACAAGCAGAGCTGTGGGGAAAGTCAACAGCACAGGAAGCAATGTTCTCAGCAACGCAGTGCACACAATACAACCACTTGAGAAAACCCACAACCATCAGACAAAAGTGTGCTTTTAATTCACCTCTTCCACATCCCAGCAGACTCTTTGGCAACCTATAGTTACTGCATATTCTTCAGACCTAGGCTTCCAGTCCCTCTGGGCTAAGGCACTACTAATTGTTAAAATGAAACACAGACTAAATTACGAGGTCCAGCTGTGCAGGTTTAAGTGATTCAGCTGCTGGAAGTTTAAAAGCTGTACTGTACACAATTTCTTTACAGTTGAACAGTAAGAATTCAGTTATACAGGTAGACAAATTAAATTATTTATCTAGGAAGTATTCATAAATTTCTGTGGAACCTATCTAGAAAGGAAAACTGCTGGAAATCTCACCTACTTCAAAAGAAAGCTGCACCCCTACAGGAACTACAGTTTTATTACTCATGGAAGAGTTTACAATAACTTGCTGTGGCTTTGATACAAATTTAAAAAAAACCCAAACAACCAACCCGACATAATTCGCTTGCCAGGTACTAATAGATTTTTATATACATCTGTTGATACTGCACAGCTATTCTGAAGGCAAAAGTGATATATCAATTTATACTAGCTGAGCATACTACCAGCAGACTGCCCTGTCTTTTAGGAAAACCAATCTGAGAAGTGTAGCTCCAAACTAGACTCAGATCTAGAAAAACACACTATTTCTGTTGAAACCTATTTGCAAGGTCTATTTCCATCAGAAAGAGCCATGATCCAACTTGCTGAACAAAAAATGCTGCATGATGGAAAACAGACTATAACTGCAGTGAGACAGGTATTAACTCTCTTTCACAAAAGAAACCAAAACCCACAAACAAACAAACAAACAACCAAATGAACAAAAAAACCAAACCAAACAAAACCAAACAAAAACCCAAGACCCCCACCACCACAACCAACAAAACAACAACTTACTTTGGCCACTGCTCTAATTCAGATAGCAAATGCTACTCAACTCCTGCAGCTAGAGGAATCATAAGAAAACATGACTTTTCCACTCCATTTGACTACATGTTCCCTGGTGCATTTAAGGACTTAATTAGTCTCCATGTATATATGTTGTAAAGAAATAACTACTTTTGTATTTTCAAATATGTCCTTCCATGATTCTCTGTTTTGAAATGACTTGCATTACCTGGTGGGCAAATGCAGATGCAACATATTCTAAGGGTGAGAACCAAACCTAAGTTGATAGGGAATATGGGATTTGGGCTCTGGAGCGAGGTCAGTGCTCCTGAAGCCACAGTCAGAGGGAGGGGGATGTCACAGCCCACCCATGTAAGGAGGAGAGCTGGGAAGGAGAAGCTTCCCAGGCCTGCCCAGGCCACTGCACTCCTGCTGTGCAGGAAGCTGCAGGTCTTACAGATGAACATAGCACAGCTGCACCAGAAGAAACACTTCAGCAAGTACAAAGTGGATGCCTGCCCTGTTTGTGCAAGCTGTGTATAAATATTCCTAAAATAACAGAATTTTTAATAGTTGCAGAATTTTTTGAACCAGCACAACAAAACCAAGAATAAAGTTTCCTGTCTTCCCTTTTAATTTGATTTTTT
>VZTR01001735.1:357872-430340 GCA_013400775.1 Chaetops frenatus
TTAGAATCCAGAACACTAAATTATAATTGTTTGGGAGCTGATTTGTTAAATCTTTAGCTGGACTTAAGGATAAAAATAATTTTGACACAAAAATAAACATTGCTCAAGTACTTTTCTATGCTGGAATGAGGAAAATGGATGCTGCTGCCATACATAGAAGGGATGATGGAAATTAATCAAAAAAACCCATGCAAAGCTACCTGGTAGCCTTTAGAGGATTACGAAGGAAAGGCCAAATGCACTTGGGTGTGGCTGTCAGTGGAGAGCAGCAAAAGGCAGGCAAATTCCTGGAAAGGGAGAACAGATGCAGGATGCCAGGTCTGACCTCCCTGTGCATAGACACACTCAGATTTTCAACTCATACACAGCTCTGCTCACTTCAGCACCTACATCAGCACAGGATTTCCCATGTCATAAGAAATCCCAAGTCATAGTACACAAAACAAAATAACAAAATAATATTAAAGCCCCACCCCCCAACAAAACCCTTAAAAAAAAAGCCAGAGAGAGTGGTCCAGGTCTTTTGATGGAGCACATGCCTTGTGTTAATAGTGGAAGTAAAAAATGTGTCTAGGCATACTGAAATTAGAGGGAACCACTCCTAGGCTTCGGGGCTTACTTCCTACACTGACACTGATGACAGGATTCATGAAACAGTAACATCAAGTAGCAGGTGCAAGACAAAATACTTTTTCACGTTATAGCAGTACCCACAGAGTGACAGGAGTTTCCCTAATCTCCAGATAGACCAGTTCCTGACTGAAACAGCTTGTGATGCATCAGGGACCTTGCTGCTGCCCTTCTCTCTAAGTGGAAGACACTCAGAAACCACGATGATGCACAGAGGTTTAAAAGCTTTGAGAAAGATTGAACAACACCCCCTTCTTGGCGTGCTTTCATACCTAAAACTCTACAGCTCTAAAACTGCTTTCAGTTTACTGGGGAAGTGGAGGGGGTAGCAGAGGGGAGGGAAGAAACTGACTGTGTCCTGGCTTCAACTATCTAAATAAAAAGTAATTTTATAAAGTGGAGGGGAGAGCGTACTTTGATGCTCTTGCCAGTCAAAATGACTCTCGATTTGATAAGGAGAGTTACCTTCAATCCCTACAGTACAGGGTGGGCCAGGCACAGAACAGATACAATCACCAGCACGTAGCTGGCCTTGGATATATTGTTATCAATAAACTCACTTGCACACTTGTACTGGCAGGTGAAGAAGCAATCCCATTTTTTTACATCTCAGTCAGATCTTTCCCCCCACATTGCTCTCAGCGTGAGCACAAGTTGAGTTCTTCAAAGGCAGAGGAAATTCCTCCAACCCTCTGGGACTCAGGCAACCAGCCAGCGGTCCCAGAGATGGTTCAGGGCACCCAGGTCTCCACTGTCTTCTGAGCATTGCCTTGTTGTTGTGAATCCTTTGTGTAAGTCTGTCCTGACTCTCACCTTCAAGAAGAAGACAAGCAAGAAAATAAAATAGCTTTCATAACTTACTCCCTCTGGGACTAATTAAACTAGTCCACAATAATCCTGCTCAGAGCCATGATGAAAAAATGAAATGAGACAGGAGCTCTCAGTGCACAGAAGTGAAATCATGGTGCAGCAGATCTCTCACTGGACAGTTTGGTGGCTCAAATAGCTGAGCTGTGATCCCTCTGAAAAATGACCAACGGATCTTACTTCTAACAATGTCTCTTTGTAGTAATTACCTGTCCTTTGTATCATCAATCATAACAGAAACAGGTGGTGAAAATGTAAACCACACAGAAAAAAGACACGAGGAGCTCTGCAGAGAACACTTGGGTTGACTTCCTGCACAGAAATAGAGTCACATGGACATTTGTCTAATCTATTCTTAAAAACCTTCAGCAGGAGATTAGATCTCCATTAAATCTCAAGGCAGCCTTTTCAGTGTAAAAGCCTAATACAAAGATATATTTAGTACCACAGCTCTGATAAAATAAATCTATCTGGAGTCACTTTATCTTTTCTAATCAGTATCTAGAGACATTACACTTCTGGCACCAACCACAACTCCACTTCAATCATGCCTGTGGAAAAACTAGAGAAAATTTTTCTACCTGAGGCAGGAAAAAATCATCAGGAATACTTCCCTAATGCACTTCTGAAAGGAGCAACACACACAAGATATTAGAAATAAGTCTGAATTTCAACTGAAACTTTTGAAGAAGTATACCAGAAGAATATATGTTATACTCCTGTTACATGATGGCAAAGCTCTGCCAAAGGCAAGTAGTGCATGGAAACTAGTAGGCTGCAATGTCAGTATTCCTAATAAAGGTTCAAAAGCTTTTTCCTTGGCATACATTATTGGTATTTACTCTTTGGCTTTCAATCATAATAAAGCATAGATTCTTAAGTCACTATAGAATCATCGGACAGATATGTTGACGATTGGCAAATATCGGACAGCCTAGATGGGCATTCAGAATCAAAGGAGAAATACTACATGAAGTGTTAAAGACAGATTTGACAGAACACAACCAATATCATCTCTGTTACTATATCAACACTGTTACACTAGTGTTCTCTCAAAGATTTAGGAAAAAAACCCCAAATACACCTAATTTTGCAAAGCAGTTTAAGGGCCTCTGTATGTGTATTTTAGTTCCCAACACTGATTCTCTCAGCCATGTATCTCAACTTTTAAATATGGCCAGTGGTCATGAACAATATCTTAAAATGAAAGCAGGGATTTTCATGTCTGACACCAATACAGACAAAATAATAAATATATTTATATGTACTTCAAGTCAATAGTTATTTCAAGTGTACTCCTAAGGAAACTACATTAGATAGGATTTTTTTTTGTCTTAGAAGTAATTTTTAAATTCTATGAGACATAACATCAAATATATGCACGCAACAGTCTCTGGATATGACTTTTTAAAAGCAGTACCCTAAATCTACAATAGACATTATCTAAATAAGCAACTGACCTATGTAATGAAGAGCCCTGATCATGACTCCATCTCCAACTTTTCACGGTATTTGTATATGGAAATGTAGATGGTAATATTTCCCTATTTATTTTAAGAACTTAAGCAAGATCTCTTCCCTTTGCTCTGAAGGGAACTGAAAGACTCCTGCCTTTCAGAAAGCACTCTTGCCCAATGAGTTACACAGCTGAGTATTCCTTCTATGTCCATCCCTGTCCTCATTCCCTTCCCCTCTCTCTACAAAATACACCTACACAACAGGTAGGTTCTCAGAAGCTAAAATCTTTCTTTAAATGTGGTAAGGTGTACATTAATTTTTTCATATTTACATTATCAGTGCCATTGATATCCCCATGAAGCCTACAGCATTTTCTACCTCTCTTCTGTGTTCATACAGAACAAAAATGCACTCTGCTTCTCCATCCAAGCTCCTAGCCATTTATCAAAACAATTTAGTAAAAAGACAAGCTTTCTTTTGTTTGTAGTGAGTTTTGTAATGAGTAAAACCTTTTGCTTTCAAACCTATTAGCTTGCTTTTAACTGTCAGAATAACTAAGTTGAATAAAGCTTTCCAGATACAAACAGACATGTAAAACTTGCTGTGTGATACAAGCAAATCTCGGAAATCAATCTGCTGAGCGTGGCAAAGTCTTCTATAAAAAAAGTGCCTCACAGCAAAAACTAAAAAAGAAACATCCCTCTAAAAACTTTCCTAAGTTCTAAGATAATAAATTATTTCCCCTGTTGCAATGTTAGAGAAATATACTCTTGAAAGCTTGATGTATTTCCATTTTGTTCTTTTCTCAACCGTGGCAAAAGCAAATTTGAAAGAAACAAATCCCAGCAAAAAATTTCTTCAAATTTCCTTACTGGGAGAGAAAAAAACCTGTAATTTTTCCCCCTCGTTTTCTTATCTCTCTGCCTGGAAAAACTCCTGTCATCTTCACTTTGATAAATGCCTGTGTAGCACAGTTCAAGGCTGTGTCTTACAACCTCTACCCTGCAGCAGCTGGGACTTCTCCTAGCTTAAAACATTAATTCAATTTTATTTCCTTTTCTTTTTTTTCGCCAGACAGAGATATTTGGTTTTGTTTTCTCCGGATGAAAAAAAGAATCCCTGGAAAAATACATTTTTCCATGAAATATTTTAATTGGCGGGCACAGGTGGGAACTTTCAGTCTGAAAACCAGCAAGTTAAACAGCTTTTATCTCTGACCAGTCCGTCTGATACAGTATATCCAAGATTTACTAATGTAGCAAAAAGGATGAGAATTTATCTCAGCCTTGTCTTAAATATAATCTTCATGAACTCTACTAAACTGAAAGAAAACCCAAGGACTCCTAAGCCCATTTTAGAGACAGTATTTATATGAGAAGAATCAGCAGAGGTTTGCATTGAGAGGGGTGGTAATAAGTCTCTTCATTTAGAAGATACACTAACACCAGTTCAAAAGTACCCCGAAGCCGGTAACTCCACAATATATATGTTGCAGTTTTCTACTGCCACCACAGCTATAAAATATACAACATTAGTCGGTGATTAAAAACAATGAGCAGTTTGGAGCCCTCACAAAAATGCAAGCCCAGATAAAAATCATAGTCACTCTCAGTGTTAAGGAAAATGAATAATGAAATACAATGGCGAGTAATGTAAGCAAAAAACAGACTGAAAGAAGTATTCCCTGCCAAAATAAACAAGAAGCAGAGAATTGTGTAACTCTTAATTCCCATTTTTATTCAGAGCTTAACTGGCACGTATTGAGGGCAAAATACACAAATGAATGATAAAAATTTAGAAAGCCTGGCCATGTTTTCTTTCATTTCAGAGTCAGGGTTGTCACAGCTCTCAGTCTGTAATCATACACTTACCCAGCCCTGCATCTTCAGACTCACCTTACTAAAACAAGCAGCACAGGAGAGCAATGCTCACTTCATGTGAGCAGATGCAGCATCACGTGTCACGAGACTCGCATGCAAAAACGTACACCAGCACATGCTCAAGCAGCATCAGCTTCACTTAAATGACTTCCCTTAAATGACTGGGACTGCATTTAGGCTTCTAAACCCATCCTAACATCATATTCATTACAACTAAATGAATGACCTGAGAAACAAGAGTTGGCAGTATAGCTAAAGATTACTTTCCCTCTCCCAAAACATCACTGAAGCACAGAATCATCAACGTTTGAAGAGACATTCAAGATCATCCTGTCCAACCGTCAACCCAGCACCAGCATAATCATCACTAAACCACATGTAACCCCAAATGCTCTCCTCATTTATTCTCTTTCTCCACAACTTCTCCAGGCCCACTGCAAAGCTGAGAAGACAGCAGAACATCCTGTTGGGAACTGGCAAGAACATGAGCAGTCATTCTCTCTTCTTGAATAAAGAGAAGACCTGACCATGACCCCTGAGTCCCAAATCCTATTCAAGCCCCTTCAGCAACAGATTCACAGGGTACCTTTAAAACACATGCAAATGCTTTAGAGTTGAATAAGGGTTGAAGCCCTAATTTCCCTTTTACTCAACTCATAATGTTCTAGTAGTTCCTACCACTGCTTCCAAACACAGGCTCAGTGGAGTGGGACAGGACTGTGAAGAGAGTCATTATAAATATGAGGGATTTAGGAAACTGATCCCATCAAACCTCATTCAATAACCTCTCAGCTCAAGAGATACCTGGAGCCAATGAACTGAAGAAAATTAGCTCCTCTCCTGCTCTGATCCCAGTTTTGCTCTGTAGAAGTTATCTGACTTGAGTTAGCATCTGCTTGTGAAGACCTTCTGTAAAAGGTTCGTTTTTCTCACTCCTTGTGTGCAAGGACATACACAGAATTGTAATACCACAAAACGTAAGCACACCTAAAGTTAGTTTCATCATTATTTTTTTCTGATATTATAAAGACTGACTTCCCTGAAATGAGAAAAAACACACTGTATTGTAAACATGAACTGCAAAGAAGCATCACCAGAATGGTACTATTGTGACAGTCAAGATTCCAGCAAATTAAACATCTTGCACAGGGTAATTGCATTGGTAAAGAAACTGCGCAATGCTTTGCCTGGAAATTACATCCTCTTGCAACTTAACACATTAACCAACAGAAGATAAATGATTCTTGGTCTAGTTTCTAGTGGGAAATGGGGGAGTGACATGGGAGCAAAAAAAAAGGAGTTGATTACAGAATTTGAAAGATAAAATAGCAGAAAAGCAAAACAAGAAACAAACCTGAAGCATCCCATTGTATATGTTAAACCAGTACCTCCTGATCAACTTGAATTCATTCTAATTACCTACTGCAGTGCAATTCTAGCATATTTTAAATGCTGGTTAAAGAAATTCCTGTGGGAGGTGATCCTTTCTCTGTGACCACAGGGTATTTTACTAGGAGATGTTAGTGATGATCTTCATCTATCGTAATGGCTACAATACAGTGAAGGAGAGGGATTACATATGAGGTATCACATTCTGTGCATTCCTACACAAGTGTGGGAATAGCCAGATGTGCCCTGGAAGAGGTAAACTGCACTTGCTGTGGCAAAGGGACCTTCTGAGCATGGAAGGACTGAAGAGCAATGAAGAAGCTACGAGTAACAGCACGTTCGTGGTTGTAAAAATTAGGCAGAGGCATCTGTACTCTGGTACAACTTCCATGCAAGCATGTTTGGCACAAACACTTGTTATCCAAGAACAATGAATTTTTACTTTTCACAATACCTATGCCAGGAAATGTAATTATTCAAATGCCTGCAGGAAGCAAATGCCCAGCAGGCACATGCATGTTCTAATGTAATTCTCTAGCAAGTTTTGAAAAACAGCCAAAGAACCACAAAGAAATCTGACTTTTTAAACAGCTTTTCTAAATTTTCTAATACATAAATAGTTCCACTCTCCTCTACTCATTAATATTTTCATATGGCATTCTCTGTAGAAGAGAGCTGTAGAGTACATCTTTCATTTTTCTGGATCTCTCCAGACCTACAGAGATCCTCTAGCTCTCCCAGATAGTACTAGTTCTACATCTCACTGTTGTGGGTTTGAGTTTTTTAAACAGATAATGTTAAACAATCTGTTTTTAACTTGATTTTGGTTTTAACTTGATGGCTGTATTGGAATTTTATTTTATTTGTATTCTTGCATGCCCACCGTGCCCAAGCCAGTTACACATGGACAAAACTTGAAATTCCCATTTTACATAGTCCTATGATGTTTGTCTGTGATGAATGACTGGATGGCTGCCTGTAAACTCTTGTCATAAATTTTAATTTCACACATTTAAAAATTATATGAACATGAGGTGGACTTCAGACTGTCTCTGCAAAGGGCCTAAACCAATCTGTAAAAATTTGAGAATACAGCAGATTCTTATTCTCCTACCAAAGCACCAGCACAGATATAGCATGATGGACTGATAAAATTATTATTATATAGACCCACTTCAAAATATGATTTAAATCCGTTGTCAAAATTGGTGCCAAACTTTGAAACAGGATAGACAGTTAAATACTAGATATACCTTAATTTTAGCTATTATCTTCACTTCTTTCAATAGATGGTATTACAATATTTTAAAATTCAATTTTACTGGCAATTCCTTCTTGACATACACCTTAAAACACAGAAAAATTCATGATCTGGTCATTCAAAGCAGGAATGTAGATGTGAAATTATTTGATTCTTATCAATAATCTCACTGATACATCTTAAGTGGAGAGCAGAAGTTAACAGACAGTTTATTTTCTATTCAAAAGTGGCCAAAAAGCACATGAAATGATGGGGCCAGCAGTAGAGATGAAACAGTAGCCTGGAGTTCCTGATTTTTTGAACTGCCTTTTATTTTTGAAACGTTTAACAAAAATTTATATTCTTATCTAGTTTCTACGCTTACAATTACAATTTTCAGACTCAATATATCTGAAACTGATTTCATGTTCTATATTTACGCATGTATATATGTGCTATGAAAATAAAAACAGTTCTTGTGTGTGATTCAAACCTGAAAGATTCCTGGGATAGTTGGCCTTCCATGGCAGTCCCAGCAGGAAACAGCAAGCAGAACACAAAAGGAGCCCTCACTCTTCAAAGCTCAAAGTTTCTGAACATGCCTCAATGTCCTGATGGCGACTGGTGACAAGTGGTGTTCCCCAGGGGTCCACACTGGCACCACTGCTGGGTGATACCTTCAGCAGTGACACAGACAGGGATACTGAGTATCCCCTCAGAAAATCTACCCACAACAGCAAATGGAGTGGCACCACTGACACACCTGAGGCATGGGTCGCCATCCGGGGGACCTGGACAAGCTTGAGAACTGGGCCCATGGAGATCTCATGAGGTCCCTCACCTGGACCTGGACAGCTCCTGGCATGCAGAGAGGCTGGAGATGAACGGATTCAGAGCAGCCCTGCTGAGAAGGAACTGGGGCTGCTGGTGGAAGAGAGGCCGGATGTGAGCCAGCAATGTGCCCTTGCAGCCCAGAAAACCAAACGTGTCCTGCACTACATCCAAAGCAGCATGGTCAGCAGGGCAAGGGAGAGGATCCTGCCCCTCTACTCCACTCTGTGAGACCCCACCTGGAGTGCTGCACACAGGTGTGGGGTCCTCAGCAGAGGAGAGACCTGGACCTGTTAGAGCAGGTCTAGAGGAGGGCCACAAAAATGATCAGAGCACTGGAGCACCTCTCCTACAAAGACAGGCTGACAGAGTTGGGGTTGTTCAGCTCAGAGAAAGAAGACTCTTAGAGTAGCCTTTTAGTAATGAAATATAAGAAAGATGGGGACAGGCTTTTTAGTAGTGTCTGTTGCAACAGGAAAAGGGACAATGGTTTTAGAATAGAAGAGGGAGATAGAGATTTAGACTAGGTGTAAAAAAGCTCTTTTACAATGAAGGTGATGAGTCACTGGAACAGGTTGCCCAAATAGGTGGTAGATGCCCTATCCCTGAAAACATTCAAGGACAGGTTGGATGGGACTCTAAGCAACCTCATCTACTTGAAGATGTCCCTGCTTACTGCAGGGGGTTGAACTAGATGACCCTTAAGGTCCCTTCCAAACTAAGCTATTCTATGAATATGTATACTCAATTGTCTTGGATGGTATTACCACACATCCTTATGGTAGGATCTCCAAATGTGTATCTTCATCTCTTACAGGAACAGCCAGTGGCAGTTCAGACTGTCAGAAGTTATTGCAGTGGCCTTAGTATCCGGTTCCTCCTATGAATATCCTATAAAATTGTTTTTCCTGTGATTGAACATTTTTTGGGGGGACCAGGGGAGCTGGCGAGGCTTGAAGAACTTTATTAGATCCATCTCACTACAAACTGCCTTGCTATATATGTGTAGTTGGACTTTGTTGGTTTTGGCAGGAATTTTCTGCAGATCCTAAAAAGCTGATGAATACAAAAGCCTGTCTCTCAGATTTGTTCTTTTCTACATCATTATTTTCATAGACTGGACAACTTTTTTCCTGCTTAACTTAGACTCATTGAAAAATTGCTCCTGTGGCACCCCTGTGTATATGCTACCATGCAGCACCTCTGCTCAGAGCTTAAGGTGAGAACTCAGTGATCCCTTGGTATTCCTCATGTAAGTATACAACAACAGGAAAGCCAGATTTGCAGATGACTGCACAACAGCTATCTCTGCTATGCTTGATCCACAGCCTACAGGAAACAACAGAAACTTTCTCATTAATGAGGTTTAGACCTCTTCCACAGTAACCTAAGTAAAGGTCTACCATATGCATGTATCCTGCATCAGAATTCTGACAGCTGAGCTTCTTGATTTAATCTTCTGTTTCCTAGGAGTCCAATGTTTTATTCCAAAAATTAACTTGTTTCTAGAAATAAGCAACATTGTCTTTAGGAAAACTTGGGTAGGACTCATATTATTTGACACAAATGTCTTCACTGTCTATTTGAACTAGTGACAGTTGGCTTCCTTCACAGACAGTGTAATACAGAGTGAAAAAAAACCACTTTTATGGTAAGACCTACCTGACCTACATTGACATTTTATTTTGGATATCAGGAAATGTAAAAAAAGCATTTTTCTCTCAACTGAGTATCAAGACATCCTGGCATGAATGGGTCTGATTTAGATTATGTATCCTGTAGACATCTGTCCTTGATCAGATGATCCCATCCCTAGGTGGCCCAAATTGGACACAGCAGACAAATAGCTTTACTCATTGTTTTTACATAATGACTATGGTTAAGCAAAACTGAAATAGAAGACAGTATCTGTGGAATAAAAAAATCTCGTGTTTACTGCTGTGATATGAAATCAGTGGCTTAGCAATCTAAACAGAGACAGCTTATCAAGCCCTTACCTTTGGGGATAGTAATCTGACAGCCCAGGTCACAGTCCTGCTGCAACTGATAAAAAGCCACTTCCTGCAGCCGAGCACGCTCCAGCTCCGAGAGGCTCTGAACGGGAACTGACTTCAGCCGAACACTGCGCCCTGACATGCTGTTCCAAGTGAAATCACCCTACAGGAAATCAAATGGAAAAATATGAAGCATCATATGGTATGCACAGTTTAATAAACAGAACCATCTCTTTTACTGCTAGAAAAAACAACACAGGTTCTTCTCACCGAAAGGCCATTTTCTTGGACATCTCTAACCTTTCAAATATCTTTATTTTCCCTAGAGCAGCATTCCTTAAAAGGGATACAGACATGCAAAACAAGAAGTCAATTCTGTCTGAAGCCATTTAATCAAGTATTGTTGCAAAAACATTAGGATTCCAGTAACAGCACAAAGCAGGGAAGGGGGGGGGAGGCAGGGAAGAAGCCCTTTTCTGCTTTTCCCAGTTTGCTTTCTCTGTACAGCACTTGATCATCACTTATATCTTTTCCTGCACCATCAGTCAGAGCAGCAGACCTCCAAAGGCCCATTGACAACATGCATCTTGTCTCCTACATCTTGCAGACTTGGAGAGTGCACTGGCAGAGCACCTTTTCCAACACATCCCATCTTCTCCTTATGATGATGTTGTGTTTAGAATATGACTGACTAAAGGACAAGATATTCCATGTTTTTGAATAGCTGCAATAACAACCTATTTTTTAACATTTATAGAGGAAAACAGCATGAGATACGCTACATCTCTGTAAGGTACCAATTATGCTTGGAAAGTAAACTGAAAGCTTTAGCTGTTGTGTCTCCCAGCTGTGAGAACCTATACAAAAATCTATTCTCCTGGTATTTAGCTTAGACCAGAAAAGTAGTCATCACTCAAAGAGAAGAGCAAACAAAAAGACAAGCTTAAAGCCTGACAATTAACTTTAAGTAAGGCTTTCAGAATTCATCAAAGCATCATCAAAGAGCACAGATTAGTACCACAGGGAGAGAAAGAAGAAATTGTTTTTCATTCTAACCATGTTAAAAAATAAACATCTATCTTGTCAGTAAGTATAACCTGATGCAGCTGCTGATAATGAAAAAACTCTGATGCACATCAGCTGGCCGTAAGACAAACCCACCAACCTGCCTTTCATCACAGCACAGCAGACTTACAATTAACAAACTTCACTCTCCTCTTCAGGTTAAATTTCAACATCTGTACCTTTACTGCATACTAATTTTCTCACTGTAAACTTATGACTCATCTGTTCTGCACATCCTTCTGCAGTCAAAGGATGTCCACTGACCTTAAAAATTATTGTCTGAAGCTCCTTAATATGAAAAATCAGCAAAATTTGACTTAGCAGTTATGCATCCTGTTGTATGTAAACATCTTTGTGCACGTTTTCATATATTTTGCCCATATATGTGCATGTATACTTCTATACACACATACAGCCTGTACATACATTTGGATATAAACATATATATGCACACCCATGAGTGCATTCACATAGAGATATGAGACAACAACTATTCACAAACGTGCAGCACCACTTAGCAATATAGATTAAAGGAATTACACAATTAACACCCTTCCTTGTGATTCATGAAGCATGTTTAAGTTCAGCAAGGAATATTTTTTTGCCAAAGAAGCTTTGTAAGTCATTAGGTAATCATAGTAGATAAAGGCACTACCTCAACGTGAAAAATGGCACCTCTATATACTCAATGCACATAATATGCCCAATGTCCTCATAGAATTTATATGCACATGGGCCACATATGCAAAACTTCTGTGTTAGCCCACTATTTGTCTACTGCAATTTGTTACTTCATTTTTTTGCCTCTTCACCTCTTCTTGCTCTTCTAGTGCCTTACTGTTGACTAATCAGATTTAGTAATCTCAAACTAAAGCTTTGCACGGTGTCACAAGCCAAGTTGAGTAGCTTAACTCAAGCAAAACCAAACCAGCAAGTCACATAAACTTTATTTGCAAAACTGAAAGTAAACATTTACATTTTTAAAAAAGCTGTTTTCATTTATAGATAAAAGTGATCAAGAGCAGCATCCACATCCAGACAATGTATGCTACATAACTAATTCCTTTCCAACCCTGATAATGCAAAAGAAACTTTACAAGCACAAAAGTATGCGATTAAATCCTCATGGACATATAATATATAAAGTATTCTGCAGTCAAAATGGTACAGACAGGGAAATATAAGTCTTTATGGCAGATTTTAGGAGTATTTTATCTTATTTATTTCTCCAACATGAGCATTTTCATAAACAAAAAAATCAATGATATGTCTACCATAAAAAGTTTCAATTCCAAACCCTTAATATCAAAACAGGAATGGGAAGCAAAGATTACACCCCTTAAAAAATGTGAAGGTAATAGAATACATGTCCTGTTTCCTGTAGACCACAAAAACCAAGGGCAGAATGGAACTTTTAGGAATTACCACACATTAGGCAAAAACTTCTTAACTGAGTTCTTCATGAACACATGAATTATTCCTCATTTTCAGACAGGTTTGCCCTTGGCAATTTTAAACTCTGGAGGTATCTCCTCATCCTCAGCCCCACCTCTGAGGTGGCTCTGTGACTGCAAGCAGTGAGCTGTTGCACTGCAAAGCCCAGCTCCAACATCAGCCCTGCTACAGCAGGTGACCTTGGAGACAGGGCTGGGGAGCTGTGGAACAGCCCTGCACTAAGGCTCTGCTCTGGGGGCTCCAGCAAACCTCTCACAGAACTGGGCTGCTTTACATGAGCAGAGCACCCAACTCAGCACTACCCAGGCAAATCTCACTTTAATATGGGAATACCCCACCCTTCCACCCATGCAAGTGGTAGGATCACAAGCCCTGGAAGTACTTAAAAGCTGTGTAGAGGCAGCTCTTAGGGATATGGTTTAATGGTGGACTTGGCAGTGCTGGGTTAATGGTTGGACTTCATGATCTTAGTCTTTTCCAACCCAAGTGATTCTATGATTTTTTTTATTTTTTTTTTTAGTAGTAGGAGCTCAAGGATTTGAAACCAACACAAAGGTAGAAGCACCAAACAAGATTATGAGGCCTGTTCCTTTCAACCAGCTTTTTATTCTGCCAGTTTGCAAGGCCCCCTAGCTTCCTAGTGCTCACTGTCCAGCTAAAAACAGTCATTTGCAACATCTGCATCTTGCACTGCCACAACGGGTTGCTGAAATAAAGAATCTGGAATCAGTCTGCCCAACTGCTGTGCAGTAAAGAAGACATTCCTTTTCAACACTTGATTGGTTTGATAAAATCTCTGCTAGGTCACATTAACATAGGTTTTTATTGTGCTAATGGAACACATGACTAATAAACTAAAATATTTTTGGAAAATCACACGGTAGGTAGGTCCAACGAAATCTTCTAATCTTTGAAGGCTCAAGAAATGTTTCCTTGAAAAAGTCTGTTTCATTTTGCAAATATATATCACTATTTTCTATGAGTCAAAACACGGTATTTGAGAATTTAATCTATTCAAATACCCCTATGCTTTACATAACACAAGGTAAATTAAAGGCCTCATCTTCCTCCCAAAGCACTGCACAGTTATACAAACAGCCTGTAAATTACTGCAAAATCATCCAGGCTTGGGAGAGGTCCAGAAAAGTCAAGCTCCTTTAGAGAATAGGTACTGGTGTAATTACAACTGCCTAAAGCTATTCTGCACTTTGTGGGGCAACCAAAGGAGGATAAGGGCAGCACAGAATGAAGACTATTTTCTCTTTCTCTCTTCACATGAGATGCGACACTTCACCAGCCTAATTCAACATCAGCCTGAAACAGCTAGAAGCTTAAAAGGAGCAGAAGATCTTTAAGAAACAAGTCCAAATTATTTGTTTGTTTTTTATTATTTGAAGTTCATGGCCAGCATATGTGTTCAGACATAGTACACAGGTTGCTCTCTATTATTTAGATTATAGGATTGCAGGTCTGAGTATTACACCCTTCATCACCAAGAAGGAAAAAAAAATGCAACACACAAACAGAAGTGTGCAAACAGAAACAGTGCTCTGGGATGAAGTGATCAGCCTGACAGGACATAAACTGGTAATTGCAAAGCTGTTTTCATAAATGAATTTCACAAAAAAATAATCTAGACTAAAGAAACCAGTTTTTTCCACCAACCAATCATGTATTTTTCCTCTCGAGTCTGCAACCTCAGCTGCATCTTCTCTCTGGCACTCCCATTAATGTCTAACATCTTTCCTCCACTCAACCGAGCAGCTCACTGACCAGGTTACTACCTAAAATACCAGAGCAGATGACTCAGCAAAGGAGATGACTGAAAAGCTGCATCTTTTGCCTCTGAAGAATCCGAATCTGTCCATTTTCTTCTTGTCCACAGTCATAAGCACATTTTTAATAAAATGCAGATTGCAGCTTTACTGATATTCTTTCAAGCATTTTTCTAATAGGTTAGATGTTTGGCAGATCCAAAATAAACATTAAGTGGTACATCCTGACTTAAGTAACACGGTGCACTTAAATTACTCGTAAGCTTGTCTAAGCTATTCCTGTGTGCCTGACCTCTTTCTCCCAAGCCTCCAACAGACAATCTTTCAAATATCTTTTAGAAACGTCTCATTCTTCTGTCTTTTTTGCACAGTACAGAAACTGGTTGACAACTGCATGAAATGCTGAATGTAGATGCAGATCTATGGGAAGTGATCAACCTTGATTTCTGTGGAGTTTCAAGCCTTAGTGAGTTAATGTGGATGGTGCACTGGTTGGGAAAAAAGAACCCTGACATATCACAGTTTATTAAAAAAAAACTTAATGCAAGATGGAAAGTGCAATTTTTATCTTATTCCTTATTGCTACTGTTAATGACTTTGGTCTCTACTCATTTAGGTGAACACCATTATCAGATTAGCTGTCTACTTTTCATTAGTCTTTTGCTCAAATCCATTTGAAACCACTAAGACCAAACCAATTATGTCTACTTGTTTTTTTCTATCCTAGCAACTTCTAGCTATGCCCTTGTATTGTCCACTGTAAAAGAACTCAGTGGTTTTGCACAAAAAGACTTTATTGAAAATAACATGGTAAATGTAGTATTAGAGTGTCGTAATTCTGTTTGCTTAATTACTTATTTAAGCTTCATGAAACCATGTATCACTGCCACTTTAGAACCTTTCGCTTCCCCTAGTCATTTATTTCAACTCTCTATGTAATTATTTCCAGACTCCTCAGGCATAAACTCTTACAATTTGGCTGTTGGTACAGGTAATCCCCCTCTTCTTCATTTCCCTGGTGTTGTTGTTAGTAAGAAACAAAAGCAGTTCTGAAGTAAAAGTCAGTCACTTCAGTACAGCTACATACTCTAGCTTATTGAATCAACATACAGAATACTGTTCCTGGACAGGATGAGAACTAAGAAGAAGGGGAAAAACTAATTTCTTAACTTACTTAATTTCTTACTTAACTAATTTTAAGTAGCCTTTTAAGCATTACATGCAGTTAAGGACTGCATCAAAACTCCTTTACTAGTGCCATCCTAGATAACCATCTGCAAATTAATGAAGAGTTAAAAAGCAATAGATGGTACAAGTGTGCTACAGCCTGACTCCCTCTGCCACCCTTATTTCAGATGCTCTTCCATAGCCAGGCTCAGTGCATTCCAGGCAGCACACTGGTTTCCAGCTGGCTTTACAAACTACTGCAGCCTAGGATGCTCTGGGATCACACAGCTGCTCCCAAGGGTCTGCTAGTACTGCAAAAGAATTCTTTCAGATGAATGAAATTGTACCTCAACACTATACAAAGAAGCACAAGACTTGCTGTGTGACATCAAAGCATTCAGAGGAAGATATCTGAACATGGATGTATGGGGCCCCAGCAATTAATCTTCATTAAGAAAGACTGACTTCACTAAGGTTGTTATCTAGAGTGACATCCTGTTCCCCTTGACGTCAGTGGCAAAATTATTAATAAAATGTCTCCACTAGGAAGAGAGTAACAGTTCAGATGATTCTGTGTTAGTTTGAAGCCTTGCACTAAAGTTGCCTTATCTCATGCTATATTGTATTTAAGTGTAGTTTTGTCAGAAAGATTACAGTTTACAAAACTCTGGTTTAGATATCAAAACTACTTAATGGCAACTAGTATGATCACTGCATTGCCAAAGACAGACACTTCTTCACATACTGTCTCATTCCCAAGGCTGGAAATTCATGTATTCAGGATCAGTACTTTAAGGCAACCCCTATGGGAACACTGGAAAGCTGGTATTCCACTCAGGGGAGATAGAATTCATACCCAGAACAGAAATACTTCATCTAGCAAGAAGGCATGAACCCATGCCCAGGTGAAGATACACATTTCAGACAATTACAGTGCTGATTTCCATTTATCAGAGTAAAAAATAACTTTCGTCTAAGGATAAACAGAGAGCAGAACAATGAGCATGCTTTCACAGCAGTATTAAAATTGTTAAAATAAAGAGGAAAATATTTCCGCATCAACCTTTCCAAGTTTTCTAAATGCCTCAGGGTACTATTTCATATTTAGAGTATTTAAAAAGCACTCTCCTACAAAAAACTGATGCATAATGGAAATGTATTTAATTCTTTTCTGACATTAATAAACCTGAATGACGTACAAAGGTATTGGCCAGCAAAATATTCATCCCTAACATACAGACTCTGTATTGAACTTTTTCAATAGATCCAGAAAACCAACCTCCAGAAGCTACAAAGCTCCACTAAAAGGCATCAAAATAAATAGTCAGATTTTTCTGATTTCTTACTTCAGGAGATATCAATATTTCTTAAAGAATTTATTAGGAAGAACCCCTATTAAACCAGAAAGGGCCAAATACCTTTTCAGATGTGTCAAAATGGAGACGGAACACCTTAAAAAGCCCAGATCCAACTTCAGAGTTACAGCTGAAATTCTGTCAGTCTTCACATAGACAGATATTTGAGGGTTTCCACATGTAAAAGAGAATTAAGCTATATTGCAATACTCTGAACTTTTCTGCAGGTTAAGGGTACAAGCAGCACTGTCACAACCATGACTGCATGAAGTAACAAGATGAAAAACTGCAGTAATTAAACCATCTGAGAGCACAGTAATTGGCTACAGAAGTTTCATCAATCTCAACACTAAAGATCTGGGATAGCCTGGCTTCATTAAGAGGAGAATTATTTTCCCTTCTATGGTTCATTCACTATACATTTTGAGAGGCTGCTGCTATGTTTTTCTCAAGGGTTAAAACTTGCTCCTGCTTCATTGGGAATAACACAAACTCTGCAAGCTAATGGCAGCTGAACCAAAATCCAATACAATAGCTGCACAAGGATTACTTTTAGTGGCAAAGGTGCCTTAAATAGACCCCACTCCAGTTCCCATGACCAACACAAATGTGCTCCCAACAGCACTTGGTGTTCAGCTGCCTGTGAAGGTGAACGAGGAACCACAGCCCACAGTACACTGAAGACCGGCAAATACTGTGAGTTTTACTGTGCCACAGGTCATGGGAAAGGGGGGCTCTGTCTTGAGGACAACTCTTGCTTAATACTGCAGGTTACAGTAATCCACCCATTCATGCCCTGAGTGCCATCTATTCAAGCTATGTCTTTACTAAATCAAATGAGATTCTGAGCATGAAATAGTGCTCTTTCTCCAAAGCCTAATGAGATTAATGTTAAGCGAATAAAACTGTAAGGCTGAAACTATATGTGAACTGTATTTAAACAATCTGAATGAAAAAAATATAATCACATGTCCTATCTGGATATATGATCCTGAAGTAGTACAAAAACATCCAGGCGAAACAATGAGGATGTCTGCTAGCACAGCACAAAAGTTAACAGTTTCTGCACCCAATTAGAAGTATCAATGTAACCACAGCCAATGCTTTGAACAGTTAGGAGGGGCATCTATTTCTATTATGTTCCATATAAAAGAAAAAATTGCAACATTTTAGAGAGAAGGAAATTACCTAGTATTTAAAACAGAGAATGCATGTGGAAGAGTACACATTGTAATTTCCAAGCCTGCAAAAATTGTATCTGCCTAAGTATTGTACACAAAGCTAAAAATATGTATTTGAGTACTTTAGTTTACTTCCTGGATTTTGAGCTTCTAAGACTCATGCAGATTACATGAACTGACAAGGATACTGTCAGAATCTCATAATGAAGTTAAAATCAAATAATTCCATAACTCCAGGAACTAAGATCTGACTTACAGTAGAGTCCTTAATTCAATACAAAACCCTACTCTTATTGTTTCAAGTGGTTCATACTAGTATTTTCTATAAGCTTGTACAACTGACAGAAAGAAAAATGAGGTCTGTTGCACACAGGAGAACAGTCATCTGACTACCTACATACCAGATCTGGCAAACATACCAGATTGGAAAACAATTCTAGGGTGTTATTTTCTTCTTTCAGGGGGAGAGTGAGGCTGGGTGTGATTTACTTGATAGGTACAAAATGCAAGACATCTCTAAATATTTACATTTGGAAGTAGAGTGACAGTTCTCAGTTACTCAGCTAAGACACAAAGAACATGGTAAGAAGTCTGTACTGCCTGACCTGGAGCAAGGGTTTGAACCAGGCTTTCACACAATCACATAATCATTTAGGTTGGAAAATACTCTGAGATCCCCATGTCCAACCTTTGACTGGACACCACCATGTAAACTAAACCACAAGCAAAGTGTGCCACATCCAGTCATTTCTTGAACAACTCCACGGACAGTGACTCCACCATCTCCCTTGGCAGCACATTCCAGTGCTTAACAACCCTTTCAAAAAAAGAAATTCCTCAGGATGTCCAATCTGAACGTGCCAAGGTGCAGCTTGAGGGTACGTCCTCCCCGCTGCTCATTGCCTGGTGGAAGAGACCAATCCTCAGCTCACTACAGCCTCCTTTGAAGTGGCTGCAGAGAGCAAGAAGATCCCCCTTCACCAACCTCTTCTAGAGGCTAAACAACCCCAGCTTCCCCAGCCACTTCCTCAGAGGACCTGTGCTCCAGGCCCTTCTCTGGACAATCTCCAGCATCTCAGTGTCCTTCTTGTGTGAGGGGTCCAGAACTGGCCATAGGACTTGGGGTGCGACCTCACCAGTGCCCATTACAGAGGAAGAATCACTTTCCTTGACCTGCTGGCCACACTATTTCTGGGACAGGCCAGGACACCATTGGCCCTCTCGGCCCCCTGGGCACTGCTGGCTCATGTTCAGCCACTGTCAACCAGCACCCCCTTTTCTGCCAGGCCCCTTTTCAGCCACTCTTCCCCCAGACTGGAAAGATGCATGGGGTTGTTGTGGCCGAAGTGCAGGACACAGCATTTGGTCTTACTGAACCTTATGTTGTTAGGCTTGGCCCATGGATACAGGTTTACCCCACGCCAGGCAACTGCCCTACCCAGGAGGCCATTGTCCACTCCAACATCTCCCCCCCTGCTAAGCTGAACCTCAGCAGTTTCAGCCCCTCCAGAGCCATCTGCACACTCATTACATGAATAGCTACTCTCAGAGCCGACTGACACCTCCAACTACCCACTGACTCCGTACTGTAACCATGGGTGCTTCCTCATGCACATTCTCTTTTTCATAACCTGGCTGAGATAAAGGCCGAAAAAAGGTTGTAGGAGCCATTTTCTTATTTAAGGAGGTTTTCTTCGAGTCATGAGTTTACACCACCAGACAGCAGAGCTGCATATAAGCAACACAAGAATTCTAGAAGGCAGAGACAGGTACATTTCAAACACACAAGCAAGCAATTAGCTTTTAGGGAATAGGAGTGTTCATTTCTTTTGCTACATAATCACTCTGCCCTTGGGTTTTATCAGTCTCACACGATGTCCAGGCGTGCAAACACTACCCTGTGCCTCACACTGATGTCACACAGCCCGGGACAAGTCTGTGCCACTGAGGGAGTTACAGGGCTCTGCCAATATACACCACTTTACTGGGTCTGTGTTTCTTGCTTTGTTTATTGGGGCTTTTATAAGATCTGGGATATCAAATTACACCCACACCAGCAGCTGCTTTGCTGATTCTGTCTCTTTCCTGAAGACCCCACAAAGACAATTCTCTATGGAAAAGTTCAGAAAATACACGAAGTCTAGTAACAAGGAAAATATTGTGACTACAAAGAGGTGGCTTTGCACTCCTTAGTATTATGAATACTTTTCATCCATGCAATTACCTTTCCTCTTCTTTCTATGCAATGAAGCACAATGTGATCCCTTTTTGCAAAGCACAGCACAGCACATTAATTTAGCTTATTGCAAAGCACTATTTTGGCATTTCTTATATAAAAAAAATACTGTTTGCATGCATGACTCTGCTAATTTGCAATTAAATTTAATACCAGAGTTTAAATATTTTTTAAGAAACCACTTCAACTACACTAGAACTACACAAGCAGCTCTGAATTGATGTATATTTATAGGTCACACTGATGGATCTTTGTCCATACCTGGACATACCTTACTAAAGAGCACTTTGAAGCTCATCACTGTCTATTAACATGGAATCTCTTTGAAAATGTGGCTTCTAAAGTAAGAAATGTAAAATTAAACATAAAACAAATAAAAACACTGTGCTGCAACATCAATTTTCAGGAAAGAGGTGTATTTTCTAAACTGCCCCTCCAACCTGAAGGACCCCAAGTTCAAACTCTGTGCCCACCAGACATTCCGCCACTTCTCTCTTTGTTTTTAAACAGCACATTTACTTTGGACAGAAAAGGGGGAAAATAGCCATGAAGTTCCCAATGTTATGAAAAACAGAAACAATTGCTAGAGTTACAAGCTCCTCACAGACAGAGCCAGAAGATGAACAGCTCTGTTTCTCTACTTTCTTGTATGCAGTTAACTCCAATTTAAAAATGCAACAGTAACACAACCGTGGCCATAAAACTTTTAGCTTACAAATACTGTTGTTTGCCAAAAAGAACCTAAGCAGTGGTGGCTGTCATGCCATCATCTTTCAAACCCCCTTTATTCTCAGCATATTTTGCTCACAACCGCCTGGTTACGTGCCCTTCACGCACAGAGCATATGAAAAAGGATAAACATGTCACCACAGACTCCAAAGCAAACCACCTGACAAAGCCACTCAAATACAAATCAGCCTAATTACACAGTTTGGTTTCCAAATGTTAATGTCACTTCTCATTCCATACTTTCATTACTCTCAGTCTCTATGAAAACAGGCAAGGTCACAAAACTGGTCTGAAAACAAACAGTATTTGAGGGCTCTCAGTGCATAGATCGATTTCCAGAGCCTGCCTGGTAAGTGCTTGGTAGTGCCAGCTTTTTTCCCCACTGAATCAAAGCTGTTCACTTCTCTTCAAACCCATCTACAGCCCAAAAACATTAAACCTAATGTCACCATGAACACCACATTCAGACGATGTTCTCCATCACACTTACCTCTATGACATACAAGATTGTTTGGTTTCCTTACCCATTAACTGAGCTCTCTTCTGTCTTCAGTGCTCTTTAGTATTTGATCAAACCAGGCTTGAAGTAAGGACGCAGATCCAGATATGCTGTATCATAAAATAAATTAAGAATAATGTTGTTGACCTGGAGCTGTGTACTAAGCAGCTGAGAGTGAGCCCAGCTGGAGCAGCTGTGACTCCCGGGACACCTTTTGCTGCCAGACGTCATGAATCCTAAAGAGGAAAAATTATCTTTCCCTTTCTCCAATTTGAAGCAAGCTGAGAGCCTGGCCCAAGGAAAAGCTCAGTCACACAGACAAGTTGTGACTGGGTTCCCGGCTTCTCACTCCAGAGATGTGCTGAGAGAGTACAAGGAGCTGTGAGGAAGGGGCAGATCTCCCCATAAAAATCCTCCAACCTGGGGCTGTGCAAGCTCAGAACCAACTGCAACTGCCCCAACTCTTCCTCTGTCAGGAGTAGCCAAGAGTGCTGGACACAGCTGCCGTGGCACCTTAAAACACAGCAAGGAGTCTTCAGCAGCTTCTGCCTGACCTTCTTGCACAGAGCTTTTTAAAACACCTCTGAAAACTTACTCAGGCAGGCCAGCTCTATTTATAACACAATTCTGACAACAGCAACACAGAGACTGAGCATTTTACACAGTCTGCTAGGGAAAAAAATCCTTGATAAAGGCACTGCTTCATAAATAATGTCTGTCATGTTCACAGTCCCCATACAGAATGCTGTCATCTATAGTGCGTGGGCAGGGAGCGTAGGAAATTTGTGAGAAACAAACAGTGAATCACCAATTATTCCGATTGCAGCTCTGCCCTACGTGGCTTCTCACCGAGTCATTCTTCAGAGTGACAAGTTTGTTTGTCAGCTGGCACAACCTAGCACTTCATCAGATTGTGCACAGAACCACGGGCTAGAGTTCATGGCAATGGCAAAGGAGATTATGTAGTGTAACTTTTGGGATTTTTTTCCCCCCAAATATCTACTAAGATGCTTTGTCCACCTTTAAATCAGCAGGCTGAAGAGCTGCCCACCTGCCAGGGTAGGAGAGCCACAGCTCAGAAACCACACAGTCCCTCCTGGGTTGACACATTGACCATTAGCCTGGTTCCCAGTAAAACCAAACTCAGACATCAGATGTCCCTAATTTTGGAGCCTTATGAAAGCCCAGGGAAACCAATGCAGAGACCTCAGAGTTTCAGCACCTCTTAGATCCGACATCAAATCCTCAAATTACACAGCTCCTCACCTCCATTTCCAGCCTCTTTCCACACCACTGCCAGGGCTGAGAGGTGCCAAGACCAGCTGGTGTGCTGCAGTACTAGGCAACAAATCATACAAGATTTCCAAGGCGAAAAAGCTGTGTTATCTAGAGAGAGAGTTGAATAACCTCAGAAAAGTAGTGCCACTGACTGTCAAGATGCTGCAGTCCAAGAGCAGTATCCTGCTACTCCTCTCATAAATATGCTGTATATTTGTCATCCTTGCAATCTTTCTTCAAAAATACATTTCTTTAGCCCACATACCCCTTGTGCCAATATTCTTTTGAGTTTCCTTAATGAGCAAAAGTCTGCTATTTATCTAACTGTAAATGGGGTTGTGGTCCTTCTTGAGCCTGGCTCACTCAAACCATGTGATGAAGGAACTGCCATTCCCAAGCTCCGCACAGCAGCTGCCCTGCAAACAAAGTATCTAAAAATCATCAACTTTTTTTTGTGCCCTGCATAAAGATAAAACTACATCTGTGAAGTATCCAACTAGCCTGTCCCCCTTTTATTTCTGAGCTCCAGAGACGGGTTTTTTCCTTTATCTTAGATTAAAAAAAAAGGAAAATAATATTGGAACTATAGGTTCAAATTCATATTTATTGGATATACAGGTTGACTGAATTTCCTTCTTAGAAACTGAATTCTGCTTTGGTGCAGGATTCTTCAGGCTATTCAGTAACTAAAAAACAAAATGCTCCCTGAAAAAACAAAAACAAAAACCCCAGGGTTCTTTGGGGCACACTGTCTGCACAGCCTAGTTGAACTTACTTGTATATAATTTCTATTAGCTAACAGCACATATAGGGAGCTACTTTTCCTATCTCAAACTACTTTTTTGCAATATTGCACAGCTTTATATTTAAAAACATGCTATCAGAATTAAATGTTACAACACAAAATATTCATAGCTTATGCAGACATAAAATATATCCTATCAGCAACAAAAAAGAAAATGAACATTTGTTCCATTCTTTGGACTAATTTCTTCCCAGAGCACTCAAAAATATTCATCTTAAAATTCTGAACTGAGCTTGGCCTAAACTCTCATTGAAAAATTACACATTTTTGAGATTATAACTTTTTCATTCACAGACAAGGAGTATGGGACTTTCAGTTTGTTTCTTAACCGTGCAAAATTCTGAGGACTCACACTCTGGAGAAGCACAGGATTAAGAGAATCAAATTAGTAGGCATTAAGAATTCCTCTGGCTGATCTCTTGTTGCACCAATGACCAATTCTACACAAAAATGCCTCATGGGACTGTCAAAAATAGCTTCAGAAACAGAATTGACCTAAAGTCTCAGTTTTTTCAGTGGGAAAAAAATAGGATTTTGTCTTAAAAGAACACTCAGGAAAGATATGTTTTCTGTGTTTGATGGCTTGGTGAAAAAGTCAAAAAACATTTGCAGGTAAGAATGACGGTTTTGGTCCACAATGCACTGGTGTGCCTCATGGGGGCTGCCATTCAAGAGATTTGTATGTATAACTATGTGTCTTTCCCCTTGCAAGCAGGGGTTCCTGTGACAGACCCCTTCCCTCCACCTCCAGGGATGGCACTGCACCACCAAAAGCCCCTCAGGCTCATTAGAAAGAACTTGGGGCATAAAACCCCCTGCAGAACAGCTTCCAGGAGACACAGCAGAGCTACTGTGAATAAAAACATACTGGCTCTTTGCACTTCCATGCAAAGTAACTGAAAAACTAGTTTAGGCTTTCCTGTATTCTTTTTTGAACTCTGTCCTGGAGCCTGAGAGACAGACTGAGCATCCACATTCATACAAGGCTATCTGCATTAGGTTCAGCTCAAACAGCTCGCTCAAAAATAGAAATAAATAAGAGAAGTACAACCATCTCTATTAAATTTACACTTCACATGATCCTAGGACCTGTGAAAATAGAGAAGTGGTTGCAAGTTGCATATGCAAAAAAGGCACTTTAATTATATCTCCACTGTCTGGTCCAGTAACCACAAAACACCCATCTGCTCCAGACACTCTCTGCCTGTGCCTCACAATCTCTAAAAAGCAGAGAGCAAATAAAAACCAATTAGGTATGTTTAACTTGGAGGTTTTTAGCTCTTGATTCTAAGTGTTATCCATCACCAGAAACTGATGTCTCCAAAAGAGATGACGTAAGTACTCTGACAAGTTATATCAGATTCTAATAAAAGCCCATACATTGAGACAGATGAGGATAGAACATGCAGCATCATTCCTCTTTCCAGAAAAGGAAAACATTGTAAGGAGCTGCAGAGACTGAAGGGCTGATGGAGAGTAGGAAGGACGTCCTGGAGGAACCAAAGCTAGGTTTTCTCCAACATGCTGGTGCTGTTGCTGTAATCTCCAAGAAAAGTATACTCTGTATTTTCTCAAAGACTTTTAAAAGCAGTCATTGCAATATCCTGAAAACATCACTTTACAGCTTCATTCTTATAAAACCACAGATCAGATTTTATTTTTAGTGTAGCTCCAAAATGCAGGTGCAACAAGCAGCAAGCATTAGGTACAGCCCATACCTCCCCAGTCCTTGAACCACAAGGACAAACTCCCACAGTTGGGGGTGTTCAGGCATCTGACCTGCAGAAGGCAGAATGTAGAGAGAACTACAGACTCAACTGGTATTTTGGAAAATGCTGCACCAGATTTTAAAAGAGAAGAGGGTGCAGGAAGAGTCTTGTCCAGGCCTTAGAGGGAGCTGCATGGCCAGGGAGAAGCTCGCAGAAGCTCCCCAAATGTGCAACCACAGCTCCAAGTCCTGTTTCAGAAACCAAGCTCAAAGAGCACAGGCCCTACTCCCTAAGCATTTGAAAAGACACGTCTCCATCCACAGTCTCCAAAGGAAAGACAAACATAAACAAACTCAAAGGCAGACTGAAAACCTATTTTTAGATAAATGAAGAGCATGAAAGCTTTCCAGGGCCCTCTCCTTACCCCCTCTTCTATTTCTTGTCTTCCCCTCCCCTGTATGCTTTGGCTGGTGACTGTCAACGCTCTCTGCTCCTATTTAAAGTTTTTAATGGCAATCTAGCAAGCATCTCCAATACAATTATTTTAATAGGTCTGTGTGAAGTGGTCACAACAGCTCCTCCTATCAACATTAACATTACTGTAATTAAAATATACATTAGTCAGCTCAAAGATCCACACAAGCCTCTTTGAATTTTACCTTTCATTATTGATTGAGCTAAGTGTTCAGTGAAAAGAGGAGGAACCAAGAGTGTGGACTTCAAGAGCTGGTACGAAGCTCTTCCAGAAAAAAAGGCAGGCAGACACAGGAAGTTAAAGAGATTTCACTGCAGTATCCTTGTAAAACCAACAATTGCCTGTTAGGTTGAGATTCCTGCTGCATCTTGCACTGTTGCTGTACAAAGAACTCCCCATCTCACAGACACAGAACAGCACTGCATATTGCTTTTGAACTTTTAACAAACTCTACTCACATCAAAATATCACAGCACTTCAGCTTACTATCAAAGATTTCCAGTAGCATATGGGTCTAGAAAGCAGATTAATTTTGAGGTTTACGGGGTCTGAAGAGTTCTTAGCTGCATTATGCCCTTTAATGAGCTAAATAATATTATTTGATACAGCTTATTAATAATCACAAAGAAAATTCAAGGGAAACTCAATCCAAAAGCCTGTATTTTGAAATAAGAGGGATTATACACTGAAGTATCATTGCAATAGGCTTCTACCAGGCTGTGGATGCGTTTTAGTTGATCACCTTAGACATGCTCTTTGTTCTCCAGATTCCCAGAGATTTCCTACAGCGACTTCTGCACTAGGGGGGAGAGTCTACCTCATGCAAACACCTCCTTCAGAAGTTACACTCACTTTAATATAATTACATGTATGTACTCATGTAAGTGTCCAGCTCTTCAGAAAATTCACCCTGCCTTAGCTACAGTATGACAATTTTCAATAGCTGGAGTTGTTGCTATTTGTTCAAAAACAGAGGACGACAGAAAAAACCAGATATAAATAAAACTCTTTAAGAGTCTTTACTCAGGTCTGAAGAATTCAACAGCTGCATCCCATTAAAAAAACCGGAACAGAATAAATATGCTCAGTTACAAGAATGACTTTCCAGGGTCCAAGCTGAAAACCAGGTACATTTCTGAAAGAAGACATTGATTTTAAAGGCATTTGCAACACTTGCACATTTCACAGCATTTTTACGACTTAAAATATCTTTGTGGTATGTGGAATTTGCTTTAAAGCTTTATCTCCAGGAGGTATGTGAAAGTCCAGGTACACCTCACTGTACGTATTTATGTAAGGAATACATAAAACTCCAGTTGTTGCAGAGAGAAGCCTGCAGGTGTGCTCTCCGTGCTTTTGGAAAGTGACAACATGAGAACACTGTATACAAGAGAAGTTTTGGTAAAGATGAATACAGCTAGTCAATAATGCTTGCAGCCAGAAACTGAGGGAATAATAAAAATGAAGCATTTGTTCAATGTATAACTTTGTGCTTCTTATTCCACAGAAGGCTACTTCCCTTACACTTCTCCACTCAAATCCTCCACTGAATAAACATTAAACGTGCTTTTCCTCTCTGACTTTTCACACAGCACAGAATTAATGAAAGTGTATGTTACTGGTGTTATTACTCTTATTATTATTCATAAATAATTCATTACAGAGTGAACTGAATTATCCTTCAGGAATCCCTCAGACTTTGTGAAATGTCACCCTTTACATTTGACAGAGAAATGAAAGCCAATAATAACAAAAGTGCAGGCTAATTATGGATGTTTCAAATCCTGACACATCAGCTGTGGGGCAGACCAGACCTACAGTGGGATTGCATTCAAAATACCACCATCTCTAACTCCACATTCTCAGCACCACTTCCAACCAGCAGTGAGAAACAGGAACTTTTGGGGAAGCAATTAATTTCATTTGGCTCACAGAGATAAGGGCAAAACTCCAGAAATGCCTTTTCCCCCATTTCCTCCCATGCAGGGAGGGAGTGCCAGGTGGCCAGCTCAGAGCTGCAAGTCTACACTGTGGCTAAATAGCAAACATGTAGCGAATGAACTGAATTCCTCCGTTAAATACCATTTCCCCTGGCTTCTGAGCACCACGAAGTCTCCTCCAAGCTCTGACCTTTGCTAGTAAGGCTACAGATACATGATGAAGTCGCTTATCAGTGGCTAACTTCACAACTGCTTGATAAAACACGGGTTTTTGTGGCAAACCTGCCAACAAGTTTCCCAAGGCTGAGCATTCGTTCAGCCCCAGCCCCTCTCACAGTCCTCTGAAAGAAGTGGCTCGGGCAGACCCGACTGCCACCACCTTCAGAGCACTGACCCATCCTAAGAGAGCCCAAGCCACGCTTCACACAAAGCTGCAGACCCTGCACTGCTCACAAAACAGCTCAAGGCTACAGTTCACGAATTTCATGCCCAGCAGTGAAAAGCTCAGCTGCAGATGAACCTGCCATTGCTTAGCTCGCTGTCTGCTGTAATTCCCCGAAGTCCAATTGCCATTTATAGCGATGGGGCTGGGTGAAGCATCCCTGGGAAGAAGGAGATAACAGGCTGCATTCTTCAGCTGCTGCAAGAGTCTTTTCCCCCAGGAACTGGACATATGCTGTGCTATTACAAAACAAACAACAGTCGGTCACAGTTTTCAATTATAACTACTACTGGCTTTCAACTGATTTGGTGCCAACCTCTGAATGGTTTCCAGCAGCACAAAAATTCAGCCTGAAAGTTGCCCCAATAAGTTCTGTTACTAAGGATGTGAACTCCCACAAAAATAAACAGCAGCACAGAGAATAAAATACCAGAAGAAGCAACAATGTACTCATCAGGAGTTGTGATGCACTGTGGCTAGGTAATTAACAGCAAGTACTAGAAACCAATATAAATCAATGATGCTTTAAGCTTCCTTGCCTTTTACTGTCTTCACTCAAAAATCCACCCATAGCATTCAACAGGAAAAGAGTCAAAGCTCTTTCAAGTCCATTAGGACTTGGCTATTGCTCGTCTGTCCTATACAAGAGGCATTCAGGCTACAATGGACTGCAGAGAAGTGCAGTGAGCAGAGAATCCACAGATTACAATGACATAGTTAATACTGTCCTCCTCCCTCATCTTTTCCAAAGGGCTAAAATTGCCTTCTATCTGAAAGAAAATCAGAAAACAATAGTACAAATACCATCCATAGTTCACACTTCCAAGAAGACTGTTTAAGAGCAAATAATCTCCTAAACTGCTTTCCAAAAAAAGCTCCATTTTTTCTGTTAGTTAATAATTAAAAAAGAATTTTCTCAAATTTATTGATGGTGGGAAAGAGCACTGCAGTTAAAACGTTGTTTTCTTGTAGAGAACTGAAATAACATTTTTTTTCCAGATTTCCACAGAGATGTTCAGTGGAACAATGCCCAGTATCCTAAAACATTTCTCTCTGGAAATTAATTTCACTCTTTCCTTCCCATAGTCTTTTATGGATGTGCAGAAAAGCACCCAATAAAATGATATACAGCCTTTGAAAGCACTTTGAAATATTAATTTTTGATATCTGAAATGTCTGGCTGTGAATTTAATATACAGTATTCCAAACCAATAAAGATTTTCTACCAGCCTAGAAAGTCTCAGGTTTTTTTAATGGTTTCCTACCATTGCACCTGTACAGAATCAACAAGTTCTACTTGGGCTAGGTTTTTTATACATTCATACATGCATAAAAAAAGAGGAGTGAACTCCTTCATCTAAACATTAAACTCTAAGGTAAAAGACTAAGATGCCAACTATTAAAGCGTGACTGCACATCTCAGGTTCTCATTTATTTTCAACTCTTCTAGTAATTACAGAAGCAATTCTAAGAATCATCCATCATCCTGATGAAGATATCTTAAAATGTGCCTACTTGTTTCTTCACTGTACCATGGGTGAGAGGGTAAGAATCATTTCAGATGTGCAAGACGAACAGGCTTTTTAAACCTTAGACAAAAACTCTCAGAAAATTAGGAGAGAAAAAGGGCAGGAGGTGGTAGAATGAAGAAGGAAGAGGCACTGGCCCAGCTCGTTTATCTCACTGGAGAAGAGAGCAGGGATACATTCCAGGATAGGTAATCATTTCAATCACAGCACTCACACAAGGGATTTGAGTTTGCCTGGCCTTTTGCAGTAGGAACTGATGCAGGTGTTAGTGAACTCAGCAATGAGGCAGGCAGCCACCCCAGCACCTTGCTGCTGTCCCTGCATGGGACAAGAGGCTCCTGTCCAGGGGGAGGGCTGACAGAGGTGGGTCTGCAGCCACAGCTGTCCTTCCACCTAAAAGCTCAGTGTCAGTGTCCTGCCCCCCCAAAGCACTCACTTCCACCGCTGGGACTCAGCCATGAGCTGAGGGGAAAGTCCTGAAGGCACACAGGCAACCTCAGCTGGCACCACTTTAGGTTTCTAACCGTGTTAGCCCATTTTTCTTCTATGTTTTTCTCTAGTCCTACTGCTCTGTGGTAACTACTCCCTCTCCTGCCCCTCAGGACTACCACAAAAGGAAAACAACTGCTGTACAACACAAAGGCAAACGACAGACAAAGCAGCTCTTAACATCACAAAAAAATACAGCAATAAATCAGAGCAATGAGGAGGGAAAAGGACTATCATTTATCTTCTGCTTAATACCTCTCCTGCATTACAGTACATACAGCATTTCAGAAGCAGTATGATTTTAAAGATAATTACCCCTTATAAACTGTATTTTTTTACCCACCTGTGATGAATTACTTGAGGCAACTCTAGAGAATGGCAGTCCAAGTTGCATCCAACTAGCAAGGCTGCACCCCAAGGGATGACTCTGTCCTGCTCCCTAACACTTCTGTCATCAAATAGCACAGCCTCTCAGCAGGCAACTATTTTGCTGTATAATGTAGCCCTGGGCTGGCCATACAGACTTGTTCTAGACAACACCAGGGATTGCCTTTGCAATGCCTAAAATTAAAAAAAAAAAGTATATTAAAAATTCTTATTTGCCCTAATTAAAACACGATGCACAAAAAAACATTTAATAGTCTACTAATCTGTGTACCTACAGCTGCTTAGATTTATATTATGCTGGCATAAAATCAGCAAATGCTTGAAATAAATACAGGACATTTTTTTCTCAACAAAATGCTTGAAAGGTCACTTTGTAGTACACTGCTGTTGAAGAAAACATTATTAATCAGGATGTTACCTCATGTTTTTATTTGAGTATCTTGTTTCATAATTTAGGATCCACATTTTGAATGTAAAAACTTATACTGAGTGTTTGTTTCCCACTGACCTTACCACCAGATTTGCTCATTCCAGTTTGAATTAATAAGGCTATTAAATCACTTAGCATTTGTCCTTACGTAAACACAGTCACAATCTGCTGCTTCACTCTTGGTCACAATCCTGCTTACACACTTCTTCACAGACTTTTCATTGTGTAAAAGGCACCTTCTGTATAAAGACATACCTTCTTGATAGAAGATAAACTCCAAATTGCAGACATTTACCTTGCCAATAGTACTGCATTGCTATCTAATGCCAAGGATGGAGAATTTATTTGCTCTGCTGACAGCCACCATGGATTCTAAAACTCCACAAGCCAAGAACCATTCATCTAAGCCATCATGTGGGTTTTGTGCTGCGCTGGATCTAGACTTGTTTTCTAAATCTTGGACTCTGCCTCACCAGTAAAACAACCCCAGGGAAACCAGTGCAAAACACAGATACAGCTGGAGTCCTGCAGAAGCTGTAAGGATTCAACATAAAATGTGGAAGCAGCTGTGAGTGTGTGTGTGTGTCTGCATTACAGATATGGGTATGCATGCATCATCAGTTTAAGAGAAAAATACCTTACATTTAGAAGAAGTCATTGACAAAACAGTAATAACAGAATGAGAACACTCAATTGTTCAGGTTAAGAAGCAGGGAAAAAAAGGCTATTACAAGGAGACAGACCATGTAGCTTTCTTCTTCTCCTATGCCCCCAGTTCCCCACCCAGGCTCAGCTACTCTATGTCTCTAGGTGTGCTTGGGCAGCCTACAAAATTCTCACTGTGCTTTGCTAACGCACTAGCAAACAGATCTGAATCAACAACAAAAACCCCACCTACTGAAACTTGTATTATGCTGTAACAAGTTATCACCTGTTTTATTTTGCTGTATATTTAACAAGTTTCCATACAAAGGTACCAACAGGGCCTGAGCGTGAAGAGCCATGCAGGTTACAGGTCACATTGTTCTTTATAAGGTGGAGTGGTTTCCAGTGGGTTAAGAGCCAACCTCACCTTGTTTATTCCACTGTGATAGTGAATATTCCTGCCTGCTCTGTTTGCATGGCATCATGCTCTGAGGATTTTGGAGGTTTGTGAGTGCTGATAGCGACAGACCCCACTGTCCCCAAAGGAGGTTTAGAGGCCCAGAGAAGTTGGCTTTAGTCACAGGGTTGTCACTGCTGTGCCAGCCCTGACTGGAGAGTAAGCACAGCTTCACGTACATCAATGACAGAAGCTTATATCTGATAAATATTGATCAGAAAGTGTGTGACCCTCAGGGCTGTCCCAAGGGGGTCACAGGAGTGTGCCCATCCTGCCCAGGCAGTGCTGATGGAGGAGCTGCAGGACCTTACCAAGGCCTCCATCTGATCCACCCAGCTGGGTTTCTTTGCAGAGAGGGGGCTGGTGTGTGGCCAGACCATGCCCCAGGACCCGTGCAAGGGAGCCAAGCTGTGACCTTGGTCTGCTAGTACAGCTGCAGCTTCCAGCATCTCCACACACACAGGGACAAGACACAGATCTCCATGGCCAAGGAGCTTGTACATGACCAACCTTATGCAGCTGAAAAGTGACAACGCACCCACAGCGATGCAATGATTATCTGTGTTAGCACTGTTAACTTGCAGCTATGGAAAGACACTATGTGCTAGCTCCTGAACATGATCAAAGCTAAAATGAACGTATTTGAAAAGTGTTTTGCCAGTCAAAGAGCACACATGGCTGGCTGCTTTAGCTCTACCATCTGCTAAGCTTCAGCAGCCCTGTGATGTCCCCAATACCACGGCTTATTGCTGCTGATATGGACAGTTGACCAAAAGGTTCCCTCACTCAGGGCTGAAGTGCTGTGCTGTGCTGGAGAAAACCACAAACCCACAACCAAAGACTGAAATGTATATTCACAAACTACACGTGCCTGGGCTAGTGCCCTGGCAGTGACCCAGCTGGCAGGGAACAGCCTCAAAACATGCTATAAAACTGCCTCCCCCTGCAGAGTGACCGTGTCCAAATGGTCTGTCAAAAATAACTCCTGGCCTATGCTCGCTCTGTACACCAGTGGCACAGATCGAGTCCCAGCACCAGGGGAAGCTCTCTGATGTGGTTCAATCTCTGTGTAGCCATGGCCCAAGGGAGCAGAGCAGGAGGAAGAAAGGCAGGCATGGCATCTGAGGTATCTGTAAGGAAGTTACTCATGCTCTGCAACCAAGTGAGAAGACATGAAGCAGTACTGTTAAGAGTAAAGCAAGAGGGCATAGAGAGAAGCATCTTCTTGGCTTAATTCTGCTTTTGTGGTTGTACTAGAGCTGTGCTGCCTATTGCCTCATCTTCAGCATGCATATGAAAAAGAGTAAGAGGTTCTGGCCTGTGACTGAACAGGTAACTTCTTCAAACCCACACAAAAAACCAATAGTGTAATACTACACTATGGTTTGTTTTTGCTGCCCAAGCTGTGTGAAATACTCATATAGAGTGAACTTGTGTGCATACTCTACAGTTTTAACTCACAACAAATAACCTACATTTCTCATTAATATTGGTACTATACAACAATTAACATTTTACCCACATTAAGACAATCTTTCCAAGGTACTCTCAGTCCTACTGAGTCACACTACTCTTAAACTGGCTGCAAGCTCCAGCCTTCAGCTAGATTAAGCTCAAATGTCAGAAGACTCAAGGTATTCCAAGTCAGACTGATGTATACAATTGTTACCAATACGATGCTGTTTTCTTACAAAGCAGACAGCAGGATTGCTTCTCTGAAATTACTTAGGAAGCTGTACACTGCAGCTAACAAAGCTGAAGCTACCAGTACTATTTACAGACAGTAGCAAGTGCTTCTTTCACCTACTCGCCAGTGCACACCAGTCAGTGGAATCGCATGTCCAAGCACTTACGCACAAGATGACTTGTTCTTTTCTACGACAACCAAATCAGTAAACCTCTGAAAACACAAAGGATATTTCTCCTTTGGCCACTCTGCTGTATTTGACTTCCAACAAATTTGGCTGTTGGTGGTCCTTAGCTCTGCAGGAGCACGGTAACAGTGCTGCCTTCATTGCACATTTTAAACCAGATTTGTCAGCTCAGTATATTTTCCTGTTTTCGTTCCTACACAATTCTTCTGGTTCCAGAAAAAAAAACAAATGAAACCATGAAGGACTTGTTCTGACACAATGGGTTCCCTGATGGCTGCAGTATCCCAGTTACTAAAAGGAGATTCCACTGTTTCCAAGCCCCTCTCTCCTGGTTCTTCTGCGACAAGAGAACAGTTGGACGTTTTCCTCAACTTTGGAAAGGAAAATGAAAAAAAGGAGACCTATAATCTACCAGATTTTTTTTCCTACCTTGAGGAGACTGAGAAGGAGCTGGTTGCAGCCTAATTTCATCTTTTTCCTTTAACCCAAGGAAAATGATCTTTCCAAAGGAAAGGTGCTATTCCACTCACTCTTTGGCAGAAGGCGATCCCATTACTCCTTGGAAAGCAATAGCAGAAGGGATATTCTCACCTCTACAGTAAAACACTAACAGGCTCTGTGTAAGTTGTGCAGAGCAGGAAGTTCAGGCAGCATAAGGATTTTCGATAGATGGTGGTTGTGCCAGCAAAAATGGTACTTGTCATTTTCTGTTCAGTTAATGCTGAGCATTTTATCTCAGCTAATGACTACCCAACCAAGCTACTGTTCATCTCCTTCTACTTAATACAGAACATTAACATTAGCTTCTAATTAAAGAATTCTCATAGGATATGGAAATTTTATGCCATAGAAAATATTTGGGTTTACAGTACTATTGCATTTTATCTTTCACTGTGTGAAAAAAACCATCTGTAATCTACTGTCCCTTACTGAGCATTTCTGCAATGTTCATCCTTACTGAGACTTTAATAATGTCAACAATATAATAAAATTGAAAACTTGAGTAACATAATAAAATTGAAATCACTTAAAAGTTTAATAAATTAGCCCAACCTTCATCACCATGAAAACTCTGAATATTATTTTCCTGAAACTTCACAGCAGGACAGCAGAAACACTATGCCTGGCTCACAAAGTATGTACCTAAATACCTGAGAAGCCAGGTGCTTTATACATCAAAACTGAAATTTTGTTTCCTGAAATTATTTCTGAATATTACCAAACCACACATTTAAGCTTATTTTCATGACCTGATATAGCACTACTAGCACAGAACATGACCTAATTTGGCTTATTAAAAGCAAAATACCTTACTTCTCTTCAACTCCCAGCTGTGACAATGTGAATGAGGGACGACCTCAAAGCCTTATTTGTAAAGGCATGAAATCATTGAGTGCTGGGAAATGGAAAGCCCTTCAAAATGTGATCCAAATGCAGGAATTCACCCGTCCACTCTTCCCCTCTTCACTGGGGAGAGCAAGGGTGTTCCCTGTAGGGAAATCTGGATGCTCATTCTCTGGGTAAGGCATGGGTGACAGTTCTGTGATCACTTAAAACTATGTGCAAATAGATACTAATCCCCTGCCTCCTCCAATACTGAATCTTGAAGCTGTGAAATACTTTTGCAGGAAACATATTATTTCTTAAAACCATGAGATTGGGAGAAATTCCTGCTGTGGAAATATCAACTCCACCCAGATTCTTAGCTCTGCTCATAGCAGACATTGAAGGCGTGACCTCCTTAACTTTGATGCACACTTCTGAATAGAGGCCACTTCAGCTAATGCTTTTAGCAAGACAAATGCACCACACCATTATAATAATAAACGCTGTGAGAATTTGGCACAAAATGCTATGATCTGTGAACTAAGTTACATTAAGATAGATAAAACAGCCAGGAAAAGGAGAAATAAAAATTTAACTCTAGCGAGGGAGTGGTCTTTAAGGCAGCTATTAAGTAAATATTTTTATCCACTTTTCTTTAAGTCTTCTATGTGGTTTCTAAACAAAAAAAATCCTAAACACAGCAAGAAGAGATCATGCACAGCTCTCAAATATTTTTTCAGATTCTCCATTTGCTAAAGCTTATTGTTGTTTTTTTAAGGCTATGACTGCTCCCACATTCCTGTCTCAGAATCTACTAAAGCTGTGCTGTTGGCAAGTATTGCTACATTACTTTTAAATGACATTTAGTCCTTTTGCTCTTGGTACTCATGAGCAGGGCTTCAAAATTAAAGGGAACTGCCCTCAGAAATTGCAAAAACAATGGAGCCCAAAAACACATTCAAACGTTTGCATTTTGTCTTGAGATAAAATTCCAAAGACCAATTTTATCACCAGTTTGCTGTTCTCATTAAGTACTTAATAATAAATGAACAAAGTTTCTAAGCTGACTGCAGAAAATCTGCCCTTGATATCTACAGATTGTTTATTTTAATTCTGATGCAAAATATGAGCATTGTATTCTTCTGATAATGATAAGCAAAGCAGTATTTTCTCCCCCTCGTTACTGATACTGAAGTTTGAGAAAGACAGAGGGATGAACGTTGGTGCAACATTTGCTACCCCAGCAAGTAATAGAGTCACGTTGTGACTACAACAGCAATTCTGTGTTGTTAAGCTTCACAGTGAATATTCTTCTTACTTTCTGATGAACATCAGCCATACCTATACAAAACCATAAAGTGAAAATTCCAAATGCAAGAACAAAGCTGGTCTGTACAGTAAGCACTCCGACTGGATTTTAGCAGACCTCTTGGGAATGAAAGCCTTGTCTGATCAATCAGGCAGTGCCACTGGCTGGGGAAGGTGGAAGCCCTGGTGCTGAGAGCTGTCGTGGGGCAGGGGGGAGCCCTTCAGACCAAGAACCTTTCTCAACCCCAGGGTTCCTCGTGGCCGTGGGTGCAGGTGGCTGGTTCAGCCAGTGGTCAGGGAGATGGAGGAGAGCCACAGAACAGCAGCACACACACACACATGCCCTGGAGGTGCAGGGTTAACACAGAGACACTCACCTCAGCCTCTGAGGTAGCACATGGCAATTACCACACCTGTGCCATCACTGCTTTCGGAAGACTCCCCTACTTCCCACAAACAGCACAGGGTAAACGCTTGTTCTGCAAATGCAAACTTGCTCTCCTGATACCTGGAATGGCATGATGTGATGGAACTGGCAGCCATTCCAGGCCAAAGGGCAAGATTTCTTTTCCAAACTCCTGCAATCTTTTTAATCTTTCCATAGAAATGAAGCAGAGATAGCAACACTGTTTTGACTGCAAGTGCTTCATGTAAAAATAAGCTCCTAACGACTTCAGACCAAAGGCAAATTTGCCAGTCAGCAAAACATTTAAGTACATGCTTAGTTTGAGAAGTTTTTCTGTCTATTGTACGCAATTATTCTCTTGGATCACAGATGCAGGCTGGGTTTTGTAAGGCTGAGCTATTTTGCAAATCATCCCACTTATCCTGCCATCCTTTGACCTAAAGAGGTGCTCACTGTGCTGACTATAGCGAGGTACAAGACAATTGCCTTATATGTTTAACTGGCAGATGAGAAAGCTCATGCTTGAAAAATCCTACCCTTAGTGGCCGACCAGTAACTCAGTGAGACAAATTCATCACAGCTACATTCATTATATGAACTCAAAGACTGCCAGCAAGACCCAGGCCAAAAGCTATGTTACTTCAGACTAATTTTACTTCATAACACCAGGGTAAACAAAATGCATCTTAAAGTTTACTTTCCTAGGTACTACCATCCAAAGCAACCTAGTTTCATCAATTTCAAAAATTTACAATGTAAAATGTTTTCATCCTTCTGACACACTTGTTCACTTTAAAATAGCTGGCAGGAGGAAGCCACTGATTCATTGAGTTACATCAGTGTCAAACAACTTCCAGTGATATAAAACCAGAGCACAGCAAAGCGAACCCGACTCACTGGATCTTCAGACAGAGAAAATCCATTTTAAAATGAGTATGGAAGATGAAAATACACAAACTATAAGGAATATCTTCAATTGTCAGTCCTGGTTTATCAGTCCAGAAATTATTTTGAACATGGAAGTTTACACAGTAAATTAAATTCTGGGTTTGCTATACTTTATGACAAAGGAATTTGCCTAAAAATGGGAGATATTCATACACTTGTATTCAGGCAACTCCATATTCATAAAAGTCTGTTATATCCTTTAAATGAAAGGGGGAAAAAAAACCCCAGAAACAAAAATCTTGTCCAGTTTCAGGGAGCTTTTTTGTTTTTTGCCTCTACGCAATCAGAAAGTTCAGACATGTTGAGTATTAGGAAAAGGTTATCTGCGTAAGAGAAAACTTGATCATTATAATAGGAAAAGAAAACTACAGATTTTGGAAACTATCATATCTGGGGGTTTTTTATACTTTGTGTTCTAGCAAGTACAAAAATATTTCCCATTCCTCTAAGACCAGATGGCTTTAAGTTTTAGCCTTGTGGACTGCAGCAGCAAAGTTGAAACAAAACTGGAAACACAGAGTTTTCCTTCTCATGAAATGGTAACAGTTTAAAAATTTAGTTCCAGTTCATGAGACCCATAACAAAATACTCAGAATGTGTTACAGCAGGAGGCTCTGCTCTCTTGGGGAAAAAGACAAAAACAAATTTACCAGAATGTCTCCTCTGCCTTCTCACCTGGGAAATTCAGGATTTCCCAGATGTTATGACGTTGGCCCAGTGTCTCCATGTAGGCAACTCTAAACCAGAAATTTCTGGCTTCCGGACTCACCTGAAAAGACATTCTAGTAGACCTTGTCAATTTAAGATCTGCATCTTTGAACTGCCAGAAATTATCAAACTTTGTAAGTTTTGTCACACAAAGTCCAAGGTTCTTTTTCATGGAATTATTTTACTTAAACTGTTCTGTCTTCTTATAGTGCTGTTCAGCACTCGAAGGATACAGAAAACCTTCTCTAGAAAATGATGCCATCGTAGGTGTTACAACTGACTCAGAGCAGCATGATCAACACAATGCTTGGCTTTGCCATCTGTTCTCAGGCAAGGAAAAATGCTAAGTTAACATACCTATGGATTATCATGGAATCCTTTTCTTCACTGGATGAAGGAGTAACTTCTCTGGAAGGTAGTAACACCTTTGAAATGCTAGCACAGCCTGGTGAGACCAGAGGTGACATTTCAATTTCTTCTGATTTTGTCTGTACACACAAAATCTCCATCACAGACAGACTGGTGTTCACTAACTGTGAATCTGCATAGAGAGGCAGATTACTCCTGCAATAGTGCTTACATTTGTTACACAAACCCCCAAACATTTAAAAGTGCTGCCTCAAGACACCTGGAGAATTAAATGCCTAAGTACCCTCATGGGTACATAAGCTAGGAGAAAGCAAAAGGAACTTCTTTCCTGCATGCTCCATAGCTTGGATTCAAACACAAGGGGAGACAATGTAGGAGGCTATAATCCACATGGACAGATATGACACTACTGTGGAGTTCAGATACTTTCCCCTTAAACACCTCACAAGAATAAGCATCTGGCATGCTACTTCTGTTATCATAGAATCATCAACTGGTATGTGCTGGAAGGAACCTTAAAGATCATCTATTTCCAACCCATGGGCAGGAACACCTTCCACTAGACCAGACTGCCACACCCAACCTGGTTCTGAACACTTTCAGGGATGGGACACCCACAGCTTCTCCAAGCCAGCTTCTCTGAGCAAGTGTTTCAGAGCCTCGCCACCCTTAAAGTAAAGGATTTCTTCCCAATATCTAATTTAAACCTATTCTCCTTCAGTTTAAAGCCATTACCCCTTGTCCTGTCACTATTATGCTTCTATTATCTAATCCTGCCAATTGAGGAAGGGAGTATATTAATAAAACAGTAAAATCCCCATTGTGGAGAATATAATAGTGTTCTTCTGTGGTTGGAAAAGATGCAGACCACCAAATCACAGGGACTACAAAATGTGGTCCAAGACCTTTTATTATATAGTCTAGACAGCATAACAGGCACTACTATCCTCAAGAGTTGCCACATGCCACCATGGTATACATGCTAAATTTACAGGAAGAACAGAACAAAAACTGTGTCTTTCTCCAGCTCTGCATTCATCCAATGGCTACGGTTCAATAGCTGCTGGCTACACTGCAACCAACACCTCCAGATGCAGAGCCTACCACCTCTGCAACACAGACTCACCATGGCCCTGCAGCAGCACTTGATGTAAATCCCAGGCTGTATCACTTCCCCAGCAGCCCAGCCTGCCAACCCAGCTCAATCTGCACAGCTGCAGGTGGGTGAACAAACAAACCTCCCCGAGCAGCCTCAGCATCCTGCACATCCCAGCCAACCCAGGTGGCCCCAGCTGCAAGGGAATCCCCACCTGCCCAGGTATCCCACACACCCACCATCCTGTCTGCTCCTGGATGTCTGTAGCCACAGTAGTCCCCCAACAAGAAAAAGCAGGAAGCAGTAATAAAAAAGCTTCTCCCTCATAGCCGCCTCCCCTCAGCCACAGAGTGTGTTACTTAAATCCCTGTATCAACCTCTCTGCAGCCACACTCTTCTCAGGTTGGGATTAGTTTCCTATCAGTTTAGCTTCTGCCAGATTGGAGCAAAAGATAAAATTTTAAACTAATTTGTAATTAAGCCAGATACCTGATCTGCCAGTCATCTCTCTGTGGAGCTGTGATATCAATACAGCCTTGAGTCTATCCTGTCAAAGTTCATTAAGTTACATGGAATTTCAGAGGAAGAAATGTGTATTAACAAACCATGCAATGCTGGACAAAGAGAAGACTTCACTTTGCAGGACCTTGCACCCTACAGGAAAACATAAACATCATGGCCTTTGCAACAGATAGAGTTAATAACATGTCCTGTTATGCTTAAAAGAAACCAAGCATGCAGCACAGTACATGCTCAAGAAGTGATTCAGAAGGCATGAAGATTACAGGTTCTTTCAACAGTGCAACAAGCTTACAGAATTTTTAGCTCACTACTTTTCTCCCAATTTCATACTTTAAGCTCTAATGCTATTACTTGTGAAAAGGCCACAGAATTTCATTCTTTCAGTATCTTTGAATTCATTTCTTATCATCACTAGAAAAGAGACAAAACACAAACCCCATCACCACTGCCCAAGAGCTCTCTGTAAGGCTGGTTTTAATTTCATTTTTTCCTTCCCCTTCAGGATTCAAGATCAGGAAACCAGGAGAAAAAAAAAAAAATTTCAGGCATTTTCACTTGCTTTCAGAAATGAATCCATCTCCTGTAGTTAGCAGTGCATACCTCCATTAACCCTCCTCCTCAGGGAGCACTCTAACTTAAAAAGAAAAACCCAAAAGTGCATAAAAAGAAGAGACTAAAAATACTTCCAGAAAAATAACCTCAAACCAACCAAACAAAAAACCCAAACAAACAAAACAACCAACCAAACCAAAAAACCAATTAACAATTCTTTCATTGAACTTTGGATTTAAAAGACGAGCTTTGGTACACTTTATACCAGAAACAGCACAGTGATTGAACTGAATAAACACATTATCCTGAAAAATGGTCACACTGGGACTCGAAAAGCTACAATATACCAAATTATAAAGACTATCTGATAACTTTAACCTGAAAAAATTACTTCAAATGCAGATATATTACTTAAAATACATACAAAATCCACATCATGTATGTGTATTGTGATTGAACTTGACTTTAGACAGTAAGAACATGACACTGTCACAAAGTACCCTGCACTTCTAATAAAAACAGAGAATTAAATCTCCATAGACTGTTTCTAGTTTTGTTTTTGCAAATTATACAAGAACACAAGGCCATACTCATTCTCTTACTAAAGAGTAAAGAAAAAACTTTTTTTGCTCAGAGAACTGAACTTAATAAAAAAATGTGTTATTTAAATCACTAGCTTCACTAGCTCCATATCACAAGAGAGCCTGAACCATTTCTACTTCTGTAAATACACACACTCACACAGGGACTTATTAACTATAATATCCTTAAATTAAATTTGACAGGCTTACACCATGAAAGTTAGTACTATTCAAGTCACAGTGCCAGTTCACAGGCTACATCAGCATCCTCAACAGACATACCCAAGGGAAAGGCAGGAGAGAGGTATTTGCTACCAATGCAGTGAGGACTATCACTGAGCTGGCACGCTGGGAGAGGATTTATGCCACACTTGTCAGAATTCACTTTCCCAAAAAGCCATGAAAACAATGAAAGAGGCTTCAACCTTTTCACTAAAAAAGATCTTGTGGAAAACAGCACCACACTGCCTGTCAGCCTGCTTTGACAGCTGAAGTGCTGCCAGAGCTCTTGTGGAGAAATGCAGCAGAGCTGGTGATGGGAAAGCAGAGATTCAGCCACCAGTGGTGAGCACTGGCTGCTAGGAAATCCCCGAAATGAGTCCCAGCAGGCAGCACAGGCTGAGCCTGCAGGAGGCACAGCCAGGCACAGGCTCTCCCAGCTTTGCTGCTGCTCACTGCACACTGAGCCCTGCAGAGACTGTACTTCCACCCCTTCAACATCCCTACACTTTTGTCTTGCTTTATTCAACAGGAACAAAACCACCCAGAAGTGACAGGGTGCCTCCATATCAAACCTGTGCCAACAGAAGCCAGTACCTACACTGCCTGGCTTAAGGTCCAGGCACCAAACTCTGACCCTCTTCAGCTTCACTAACAAAACTGCTCTTCAAGGCATCATCTCTTCTGCTCTCATCTCCTTCAGGCATGAAGCTAGACCTGCTAAAGATTAGTTCTTACTAGCTTAATTGTCAGGGCAGCATCTCCTGAAGCCAAAAGAAAGTCAGATTTCTACTACCAAATCTACTTCTCCAAAATATTCTGTATTTTCAGAATGCACGGCCAATTAAAAAAAAATTACTTTTTTTCTGTTTTAAAAACCAAAGAAATGTAGGAATAACAGCAATCACCTAGAGAGAGGAGGGGAAAAATCTTCACTAGACTCCAAACCAACTGTTTGCTTTTCTAATCAAAGTAAAACCTAATCTTTACATTGTGCTGCCCATACACAGAGACTTTTATTCTACATTTTGTCAATGTCCTCCTGCATGGATTCTGTAAGAAAGCATAAACACATTTCAAAGTCTAAAAGTGTATCACACATTTCAAAGTAACTGTATGGCAAGTGTTATTTAAAAATGAAGTATTTTATACACTACACTGGACATCTTGCAGACCCCCATTATTTTAGATAATCCCTTAGTGTCCATTCCAGCTTTAAGAAGCTACACCCACCTCATCTCAAAGTCCTACAGAGAAGAAATACAGACAACTGGAAAGGAGCTATTGCAGCACTGGGGATCATACACTTCAATTCATCTCTAACTCCACCGTGTGGGATTGCCCCACCACGTAACACAACACAAAAAGAAGAGTTTAAACTTGTTTCCCTTGAATTGGTCCCATATGTGCCTGTGGATCTCAAAGAGCAGCTTACAGCAATGAATGTTTACACACAAAACGCAGGAGGTGCAGTTCACAAGAAGAGAAATGCAGCAGCAATGAGGCAAGAAAAATCTCCTTTCCAAAAGAGATTACTCAGATAAAAAAATTAAAGAAGGCAAAAATAGAGGAAGAGAATTATAAAAAGAAGAGAACAGTACTGATGGGGGAATGCTAACAATAAGCAGTATTGGACAGACAAAACCTTAACATCGATTAAAAAGCTACTAACCTTACAGAACAAGTAGAAGCAAAAACACTGAATTCAAGTGGTAGATGTTCAGCTTAGTTTGTTCTTAGAGTTAATTTGCAAGTTAAGACTGGACTGATTGCCTTCATTTGTTTCTGAGAGCCAAAGTGAGATTTTAGAGAAATAAGAATCAGGAACTGGTATCAGAAAAAGGAAGATACAAAATTAGTTCATTTGAATGAGACTGGAAAAAGCAGAGGCAACAGCCCTCAGCATGTAGGCCAGCGGATCTGAACAGCAACCAAAATCTTGTAAATCAACATTTTGAGGGATCTCTGCATCTTCTTACCTACTGGTTTACTATGATCAGACTTTCAAGGTCACAAATGACAACTCAGAGCCACAATCCACTGGGAGGCACACTGGCACACTGACCATTTGCAAACACGAGAAATGCACACCTCTGAGTCCACGCTTCTGAAAACCTGCCCAAGATGGAAATTTTGCAAGAGCGAGTCAGCTCTCAGTTAGATGTCCATGTATTACCACCTTGCAACCAATTTTAACTATCATTTGTGATTTCAGACAGGTCCATTTTCAAGATTACTTTGACAAAACACATGAAGTGACAAGAGAATGATAAGTGCAAACAATCTTTTTCTTTCACTTCTACAAAAATGCTCTCTACTCCAATGTCACTTCTTCCAGAATCCCTTCCCCATGTATTTACCACTTCTAATTTTTGAAAACAGCATTGCCCAGTTTGCTAACTCCCACTTGACATTATTTCCTCACATATTAAGCAAGGAAGAACAAAAGGTAAGCTCAACTCACCATGAAGCAACATACCCACTACCTTCACAATCCTCTCTTGGAAAAAAAGTTGCACACCTGGATTTAAGTCCTACTCCCTCACCTTTACCTTTGCTATACAGCCTTCCATATGGGAAGAAAGCATACAGGCATAACATATTTGCATGGAGCAGACAACTTGAAGAAAATCACCTGCATTTTGCTGAGCTCCTTCCCACAGCTACTGACCTACTCCTGGGAAAGAGGTAACCTCTATACATGCACATCATATTTGGCACAGGGCACTGCTGGAACTCAAGATAGAGATAAAAAATGCCTGAAAAAAACCCTTTATTTTCTTTAGTCTCAACCAACTGGCTTTTGCAAGATAATTAACGGAAAAAAAATCCTGTCAGACACTGAAAGGGACAGAATGGGGAAGAAAACCAAGAGGGGAAAAATTAGAAGAAATGAGTGGAAGCCTTCAGCAAAGTGCAAGGGACATTACATTACCAACCTGCAGCCTGAGAGAAGATGAAGGAGTTTCCTAAGATACAGAATCAAGTTGGGCTGACAGGGTGAGACATAATAAATATCCTACTAGAGACAAGTGAAAAAAGTAGATGAAACTTTAGGGAAAGCAAAGGAACATTGGTGTAAAGCAAAGATTAAAACAGAGGAAGAAAACTTACAATAAGAAGACTTTCATTTTATGTGAGGCCATGTGAAATTAATTAAAATTCATCCAGAAAGCAAAAGAGTTATGATTTCCTCAAGGGATTACTATCTCTGTTTCTCTTGATACAAGTTCACATGCAAAGACTATTTATTATTGTTCCCTAAAAATTTCAGCAAAGTACAAATACTCTCAAATTTAGAGCATCCATGGGAAATTTATCTTCTTGACAGCTAAAATCAGACGAGTTGCAAAGTTTCAAATATCAGAATAACGTGACAAAAAAGAACAGCATGAAATGTCTCAGGTATTTTTTTCCACTCCTTACATTTTGGCATCAAAGTCATGAAAATGATCAAAAAACATTCTTTTAAAAACAAGACAGTTAAGAATTTTTTTGGGGCCCCACAGGAATACTCAGCAACTCAGCTGTTTTTGGAATGCAGCTGCCCCAGGAGGCTTCATCTCTTCACCAAGCAGGAGTAAAGGGATCCCATCAGATACTAATCGTCCACAGATAGTGTTACCAGCAATAAGATCAATTAGAAAATTATCTCCTGAGAGAAGTATTTTGCCATTAACTTCAATAGTCTGCATGTTATCATATGTTAAAGAGCGAAAAATTTCCACAGAACTTAAAAACTTAGTGCTTGAAGTCCATTTAGATGCCTGTAATCTGATTAGGTCCTTGATTAATGAAGAGAAAGGGATGATTTTGAAGGCCTCTACAATAGAAAACACTCCCCTGCTGCTGAGAAAGAGAGCAGTCCACATTTGGAGCAAACACTAAAGAGCCCAACTGGAACATACTGCTTTGAAAGAGGCAATAATAGAGACCTTGACTGCAAGGTCAGCCACCCTCTTGGTTCCTCCCATCAAAGAGGTTCCCCTCCCAAACCTTCCCAACCATGAGGGCAGCCCAGAAAACAGCAACTGTCCACCCAAGAGCAATATCTCTAAGAAGAGAACCACTGGTAAGATCAGGAACATGGAGATTTCTAGACAGAGGCTTTTCTTTCACATGACTTAGTCTTTTAATTTTGTGTCTGTGCAAGGAGTGTTATTTTAGACCCAAGTGGGCTTCTCCTTAACTTAATGGTTAGTTGAAAAAGCACGGCTGCTGTTACTGTCAGATCACATTTTCTCTCCCATCTAGTTATGCAAAGCATGAACTCGGGTCAAGTTAAGCATGGCACCAGGGAAAACACTTTTAACAGTAAAGACTAAATGGGGAGGGGGCAGAAGAGATCAGAAACACGAAGAGCATGGTTAAGGAAAGGACAGGAAATTCACACCTCGAGGCGGAATTCCTTCAGCCCTGGGGAACGTCAAGAGGTCTGGATCAAACTCCCCTTGATCATACTTTGTAGAGGCAGGTATGGTACTTATTTCTTTCTTGAGCAGCCCAGGATCCATCCAGATGCTGAAATAGTCTTCTTTTATCCTCTTCCACAGATGCTTGGGCAAGATAAAACTGGTGGCACTCAAGCCACCAGTTCATAAAACGAGAGAGGAGCCTCCCAGAGAAGAATTGGGGCAAGAAGGAAAGTCAGTTCACATTACAATCCACAAACAGAGGAAGGAAGGTAAATTAATACCTTCATTCCTCCTCAGCACAGGGCAAGACGTGGCTAATAAGACTCCCACTGAGTTATCAAATTTTTCCTCTTCAAAACTGTAACAAATATGTTCTGTTACTGAGCTCTCCTAATAAACCCACACCTCTTTCATCAGAATATGGATAAATTATCTCAGTAAAGTTTCTGCCTTGCTGCTACGTGCTATTCTGTAATGATTAGAGAAATGTACATAATGCTGTCATCTTCAAAGCACTGCACAAATAATTAGCTGATCAATGAACACTGCACTGGGGACTGCTAACACAGGATTAATGTGTTCACAGGTACATGCTAACACAGGATTAATGTCTTCATAGGTATGTAGATGTTTATGGTCAGGATTTAATTTATGTGCCTAATGTCACCTTCCAAGAAAGGTCACTCCCTTAGGGCAGGTCATCCGTCTGCCTGCAAGGGAAGGGTGAGAACCAGGAAGCAGAGGCTGACTCAGTGCCAGATCCCGCCTGACAGTGGAAAAAGCAGCTTCAGAAAAGCCCTGGAATGGTCCCAAAACCTCCCCACCTCCCGAGCCAAGTGAAGAGAGGGAGAAAAAGCTTTACAGCTTAGGCAGGATACGGCCGGAGGTGGCTGACATTTCAAACAATAGCATACTGAACTGGAAAAGTAAACTTTGGGACACAGAGCAGGTCTGAAGCAACTCCGTGAAGAGCTGCATCCTGCAAGCACCCAGAGGAAGAGTGGGCATGGGCAGGAGAGCACCCAAGTATTTCTCTCTCAAGCCATCCATCAACCCATGTGTTCAGGTTGTCAGAGCCAAAGAAACCTGGCACCACCTCAGCCAATGTGCCAGATTCGTTATCATTTTGAGAACCTGATAATTTGTCTGATAAGATCCCAAAAGGTAAGAGATGCAGGCAATGCAGCACTATCTATGGGTAAACAACTTCTGTCATTACATTCCTGAGAGCACATCTACAGCCTGAGGGGGATGATCCATGAGTGACCAGTCTTAAACCACAATAAGACCATGTTAATAAATCTCTAGATTGACTACATGCACAGCAAATCAAGATTTTTCTTTGTAATCCTATTAAGTGAGAGCTCTCCAGTTTAATTTTTCCCAGCCTGCCACAGCCATCTCCTCTTTCCAACCACAGCTTGCCTACCCATTTCTGAGGTCCAGTCCGAGCAGACAGGCCACTCCACTGCCAAGCAGCTGTTTTGTAACAGCAAGGTAATTGCACAGGATTATTATCTAGATGTAAAATCTTAATTGGTGAAAGCTCCTGCACATTTAACTACCAGAAAAAAACCTCCAGCTTCTGTTCTCAATTGTTATCTGCTATGTAAGGTACCTGTTAGCAGAGTAGCAATCAGCAAGTGGTACAGTTTAATTTGACCGAGAGATAAGCTAAACAGGTTAGGTGGGATGACTATCACCATGAAGGCCACGTTACTCTTCAGAAGAAAACCACAATGGCAACCAGAGAGACCCAGGCATCTTGCTACAGATTGGTGTTCCCCAATCTGTTTTCCTTTCCAGGCTGAGCTGCTCTGTGTTGCACACTGTGGGGAAGAGAGGGCCCGTCTTGGCTCATGGTATCTCCCAGCCTGCTCTCCTCCAGCCCAGGAGCACAGCTGCTTGCCAAGGGAACCTACACTCTCAACAGCACAACCTTCCTGCCTGAGGAAGGCAGCCTTGACCCACACTCCTGAGAGGAGGAACCTCATTGCCAGTAGCAGAGGCCGCCTTTGCTTCTGCAGGAAAAGCAAACTGCCCTGGCAGTTTGGAAGCACTCAAAAGCTGAGGGCAGCTACACTCTCACAGCCTGGCTTGCTTTACACCTCTGAAGAAGTTAACACCCAAATCAACAGTGACTTCACAACAGTGTGATAAGGTAACAGTTACTTTTGAGAAAAATTAGTATTCTGACACTCTGTCAGAATATGGCTTTGCAAACGGCAGATGCCCCATGGCAAACACATCCAGGAAGGGGTGAACAAATGGCTGCTATTCTTCCATAACTTGTGTTAGGAGTTTGCACTGTTAAATATAGGTGGCAGAAGCTGCACTTGTTCGTCAGTGAGCATTGTAGGTACAGTTGTTGATGCTCCTCTCCTTATTTTGGCCTATCAGTTTTGCTAATGGAATTCCCCATGAATGAGTGTCAACATCAGCTTCTCCTAACAGAGATTATTTCCATACCCATAAATACATGGGGAGCTGTGCAACTGCCCAGGCTGCACACAACGCAGTGAGAGCTATGGAAATTCTTTCAGTCAGAGACTTGATGTGTGCACAGTTCAGACACTTCACCACCACCACACAGGCAAGGTGGCAGTGATAAACCCCCGGCTTGGCCACGATGCATGGGAAACAGCAGAAATACAAACCAGGATGAAAGACTTGTCAGACCTGTGAATGTAAATAAGCATTGGCTCTAAAGAAGTGACAGCCCTACACACGTACCGCTGTGATATTAGATGTTAAACACACCTCCTTGTAAAGCTGCATGTAACTATCAATATTCCTGGCAATCTAGATTATATAAATACTAAAAACAAAGGCCAGGCCTCACTGAAAACTCTCCAAATGTCTTTGGGTTAAAAAATACTGCAGCCCTTTGTGCTGCTAGGTTGGGCTCACGTTTAACACTCCAGGATATCATATATCAAAGAGAGTTTCCTCTTTCAAAGAGCTGAGTGCTCTTCTTAGAAAGCTACCAGAACTTCTTTCCCTCTTTTTTTGGCAGTCTCATGTAACCAAACTTATCATATGCAGACATTAGGCAACAGAGATAACACTCCATAACTCTCCATATAGTGAACCAGGTCCTGGATAAAAAGAGCTACTGCAACTGGTCCAAACAGGGGTGGAACTGTCAAAAGTTTAACTCTCAGGCTATGACCACAGCTGATCCAACAAACTCAAATCCAACTCCTTTTAGCAGAGCACCAATTATTCAATAACAAAAATCAACATATCTCAGTCACCCCTTATCTGCAGCTAAGTCTGTAACTGCACTCTTATGTAAGGCTACAGCTTTCATGCTGACTCTCAGGTTTCACACACTACGGAAGAGCTTCTGCCAGAGGCTCCAGCAACACAGCACCATGCTCCAGTATCCCACGGTGAATTCCTGTGTTCCAGGCACCCTCTGGACATCTCTGCCAGGAACCCCACACAGGAGGATGGTTACAGTGCAACATCGATGTTGCCAAGGGGATTTCTTCATGGGATGTGATCAAGGGTTGCTCAGGGGAGTCCTCGAAGGCACATCCTCCTCACCACAGCCTCACAGGGTGACCTATCTGTGAGCCACAAAGGAGCCCGCTGCACAAAGCCCCCCTCCTTAGGTAAGGGAACCAGTTAGGAAGGGGTTGTACTGACCAGTGACTGCCCCTCACAGAGAGGAAGAGCCCCTCCTGAGGTCTGCAGAACATCCCCTCTGCGTGGCCCTGAGCCTTCCCAGCCTGGCAGCATTTGCACTGCCACCATGAGCATCACCTCCCCAGCCACTGACTCAGCTCCCTCCCTCCCTCTCCTGCTGCAGAGGATTTAGCAACTCTCTTTGATGTTAGGCTGACTTGGGCAGGGCAGGCTGCACAGGGACAGCCAGGAGCCATCTCCTACAGATCATGTTCTTATGTTCACTGCTACGAAGCTGTGAGGTCTGTTAGACCCAATCTCCCTGCTTCTGCTTTAGTCTGGTTTTTTGGTTTGTGTTGAATACAACAACATTTTACCATTCAATTTAGATCAGTGCCTTTAGTGGTGCATTAGTACTGACTACAGAATGGAAACCCAGTCATGCCTGCAGTTTTATACATGACCTTGTTAACTGAGTAAAATCAGTAGAAATTAAATCAGATTTTCTTTCTACCGAATAAAATGCAGTGGTGCCTCAGGTGAGCTTGTGCATCTACCTTACAGAAAGACAAGGGCATTGGGGAAAAAAAATAACAATGTGAACCAAAGCCAGGTCAGCTTTCCCTTCAAAGACACAGAATTTTGCTTCCTAAATTTAATATTTGTGAACAATTTTGCATATGGAGCTTCTTAGCATTAACAGCTGACCACCTGTTTTCATTAAAGGACCATTTGCTGGAAAACATGGAATTATTCTGTGTAATTTCCCAAATTACAATTTTCTGTCTTTAAAAAATGCTGAAGATAAAGACAGGGTGCTGCCTTCTGACAAAATACATGACAAATATACAAATGACAAATCAGTTGCATAAACTGGGCTTCAGCTCAACTCCTTTGGTCTGTAATGTCATCAGTATGAGGGCAGAAAAATCTTTGGTTTATTGCTACTTTGAAAATACTTAAGAGTAGCTATTTCTAACCATTTAGCAATAATTCACTTTCAAGACAACTGCAAATAACTTCTTGTCATTTTTAATGTGGGGAAAAAATAAGTAAAAAGAGACAACTACTTTTCTTTCAAATTTTGTAGGAAAAAATATGCTTGTGTAATATCCATGCCCAAAAGGCTTTGAAGTAACACTAGCTTAGGTCACTAAATTAAACTGGGTAAGATTCTTCTGAATATCTTAGTGTATTTCTGCCTCAACCTTCCAAAGTTTTTTACTGATGCCAGAGATGACTGATTAGTCTTACAAACTGCAAGTAACCTGCTTTTGCTTTCAGATTATACCATTTCTTCAGGTGAGAAACTCCAGTTTATCTAAAGAAAAGTCTGAAGTGGTTGGCTAGATGAGACACCAAAATATCCAAATCAACCAGTAAATCTCAAAGTTTAGATATTCAGACAATTTTCAAAAGTGTGTTGCATGCCTACAGCTGTCAGCAGCACTGGCACACCCCAGATGAGTGCCCAAGAATCAGAGACCCAATAACTGTATGAAAAAGAAACAGCATGCCCAGTTTGGGAAAAAAAAAATCTAATAAATACCTTCATGTTCTCTCATGCCAGAGCATAATCCACAGTATTAGGTGAAAGACTTATCTGAAACACAGTTAAATACAGCTGAGAGGAGAAATACTAAACTTTCAAAAGTATGGGAGGTTTGCATACTGTGTAATTGCACCCTGACCATCACATTTTCTCAACAATTTCTTACCTTTTACAACACTGTTAGCATCTTCAGTTACATATAGCTTTTCATACCACAACTATCCTTATGTGTTTCCTAGGAAATCACTCCACATTCACTAAAAATTCAGTGGAGCTGAAAGACTTCCACCTTGTGTGACCTAAAGAGCAGAAATAATGCACTGATCAAGTGCACGTTCTGCTGGTGTCCCTCTAATAACACAGGGTTATTTGGTAGTCATGGAATGCTGGACAAGGGCAGTCAGGTGCCATGGAGAGGATAAAAGCCAGCCTAGAAGCCCAGATGGAAATGAAAAAAAAAAAAAAAAAAAAAAAAAAAACAACCCTAGAGGAGCTGACTCAATCTATTTGATAGAAAAGTAAGAAAGGAGATGGGCAGCAGCTGGAGTAGCACAGGCTCCTTAAGATGAGAGAGATGGAAGCAGGTTTGTCTCACTGAGGGGAAGATAGTGAGACATAAAGGAGAATCTTGCAGCAGGGTGACCCTGAGGGAGCATGAAGGAACAAGAATAAGAGATTTGGAGATGTGGTGGTGTCACCAGGGCAAGTGAGTAAGTCAGAGAAAGAAAACCCATCTCAAGGTCTGGGTAAGGAAGGAAGAGGAGAGGGTTGTGGGAGGAAGAAAACAGCAGACAGGATGTTATGGGAGGAACACATTCATGTTGCAGCATTCAAACTTTGCAAATTTCTTTTCTAATAAGCACTGGTCACTAACACATGAATATCTAAAAGGAGGGGTTTTTTTCAGTTTTCCCTTTAGTTCAAATATTTCAGTTATTTCTCTTATCTCACATGAATCCACAAAATGCCATAATGAATGCAAGAAGGTAGTAATTATCCTCTACCGAGTTTTAAAATGCATAAAATGGGTAGCAAAGGTTTATTACTTTTTCAGCCATGAAAAAAAAGTGCATGCTTCATGCACTGCTTCCCAGCAAGTCAAGAGCAGTGAATTTATTCCAGTTAAATACCTCAGTGTCATTCACTTGAAAACTGGCTCTTAGTTCAGTCATGATTTTTTGAAAATGGGCAGTGTAATATTGTCATGAATTGTACTGAAGGTAATTTTTTTCTTTTAAACTGCAAAATGAAACACATGATTCAAACCTACAAATCTGGGAGCTCTGGTTATAGCTTGTTAATGCTCCAAGTATTAGCAAGGACATCTGTAAAATAAATCTTAGCTCTGAAGACCTAGGTAAACATGTTTGGTTCATGAAAACAGTGCTTTAAAAGCGAGTAAGAATTGCAAAAACATGTATTTAAAATTCTATAACTGTGCATATTTATGCTTCATTTACAAATATGATTAATGGCTTAATACCTACTCTTCAACTAAAATCAGCAGCCTTAACTCAGAATTACTTCTGATCTTGCTTAAAGAACCCAAGAGGGAGGCAGTGTCCCTCTGCAGCCTAAGACTTCCACTCACTTTTCAAAGATCAAGAGTATCAGCCAAACTCTCTTTCCATGAAATTCAGCTGTAAAATGCCACTAAATTTCAATAGTAAAACCGAAACCCCCACTGAATTAAAATATGTAATTTTTAACTGGTGAACACACAGTCAGTTTAGGCACCTTTCTGAATCCTACAGTGTCTCTATACTCTGGGATGTGATGTGTGGTTTCCACTCATGTATCATTCCTTCTGGGTGACCAGCAGGCAGCTGGGTCCTAAAAAATGTGGAGGGTTAAAGTCTCTCCCTGCACAGCAATTACTGGAGCACATCTATGCCAGGGCTGCTTCTGTAACATTTCTGCAGGGACAGCCAGCAGAATTCCCCTCCTGCCACAGGTTCGCATCATCTTTCACTTACTCTAAAATACATCATCATTCCTACATTAAAAAGAACTCCTTAGTAACCAAAAAGAGTTTTAAAAACTTTGCAAAAAAATTAAAAAATCGTGGTCAGGAGGAAGGGAAAGGATTAGAAGAAAGGAAGCTATGATATAAAAAAAAACTTGTCCCACTGACATCCACATCAAACAAAATTTCTTCAGGCAGAACAAGGAATGCATTTGTCCCTTAAAAAGCATTCTTTTCACAGATGCTTGAATCTCTGCTTTCTGTTATGTAAATAATTTATTTTCTGTTGTCTCTGTAAAGATCATGCAGTCTTGCAAACGAGGCTGAGCTGGGCAAACACAGAGCCATTTCTCAGCTGAAGTCATAAATTACTTATTGTTTTAATATACTGGAAAATTGGCAGGAAGCAGGGGAAGGTACGTCAGTTACCCAAGATTTTATACCATCATTTATCCTTGCCTTCCATTAAAAAAGCGTTAGTTGCTGTAGCAACTGTCAAACCACACTCTGGTTCCTCTTCCTCCAAGATACAGAACTTCTCCAAAACACTCACACACAACACAGCTCTTCCCCATCCAAAGGACAGGTTTCTGGCACTTTTGCACTGTTTAAAAAGAAAGAGGCTCTCCAAGGAGCTGACAAATCCCTCACAGGCCTTTTAGTCCAAGGTATGGTCCTGTAGAGATGAAATCTTTAAAATTCCTGGGTTTCCCTCACAATACATCTACCCTCTTTTTTTCTCCTCTTTCTTTTTTCCCTTCTTCCTCTGCATTACACAGAATGTTGCTCCATTCAGCTAATTCACCACTACGTCTTCCAGCATTAAACAAAGTACCTACACATCCGTCAGATGTCCCTTCCCCTCTCATTCCTTGCACCATGGGAAAGGCACGTGCAGTGGGGACAATGTCACATAACACACATGGCAACGTCTCTATACATCAGGGAATACAATGGCAGAGATGTGTTCCCTACCCAACACCTGAAGAGAAAACCCCTCTCCACAACCACAGCTTCTCAATCATTCCTAGGGGATCCCTGCTCTGTCACCAGGGAGAACAAGTCTTTTCTCACTGGCTGAAATTCTACTCCACAGGACAGAGATTTGAACAGGCTAAAAAAATAAAAAAAACAACCCCAAAAAACTAACAGAGAGCAGAGAAGAAACCATCAGCATGGAGAGAAAGCTCTGTCAGAAACAGGACAAAATCACACACTACTGAAGATAATCTCATGAGGAAATGAAAGCATATTCCTCCCCTTTGTGCAGTATGCCAATCTTAATGATAAGCAAAGATCCCTGGGAAGTTCTTACATGTTCAAGGACACTACGCAGGGCAAAATGCTTGCACAATAAAGGTCCACCTTCTTACCTCCTTCAATCCTTAGCAGCTCCATCCTATTCCTAAACTAGAATGCAATGCTTAAAAAAATATTCATGCCTAAATGTTTTTTGTTTTAGGAACACTTAATGCAAGTAAATCCATTATACACAATGGGATGATTATTTTTAATTGCTATTCTGAAAAGAAAACATCATAGTATTGCACAGATTATCTTCAGGATTGCATACAAATTCTGCTCTTCCAAAAGTATTTCAGTCTTGGATATATTTACCTTTTTCAGTTTTATAATGGTTCTTCTGAAGTATGTTGTAGAACAGAGGATTAATGGTTCCACAAAAAAATTATTTTTGGTTCCTCTAGCAAGATCTAAACTACCCAACCACTTCACCTTCTAGTTCATTTCTTCATGCACCATAAGCATCACTTTCATTCCTTTCTACACACACACCTGTTTCTCTGACAGGGCAAAAATGAACGAAAAATGTGCAATGCACTTGTGCTGCCTACAGCAGCAAAAAGCACTGAGGCAGCTGCAGGAGAAGGGGTTTGTGTGTGTGTATCCATACAAAGTTAATTGCAAAGTAATATGCACAAGCATACCCCGAACCCAGCTTTCTGTGAGTTTACAGTGGAAACAGCTGCACACTGGCCCAGCTAGACATTATAAACAAGGTCACTCGGCTCCTGGGAGCAGCGGCACACTGCCACTGGTTTGAACCACAAACCAGTCTGTTCCCAGAGCCAACAGCAATCCCTCCCTGCAGCTAAGGGACGAGCACTGAGGGATGTTTGTACTCGCTCCCAGCTCTACCCACCAAGAGCAGTCACCGAATAGGCATTGGTGGCTGCTCTTCCTATCAAAAACTCTCAAACTAGCCAACATATTTCTTCTGCACTTAAGAGACTGTTGGACTGTTCCCATACCCCTGTTTTTCTAGTCTCTCTCTTTTGTATTTTGTGCTTAAGTAGACACTCTAAGCAGGTTTATTTTTCTGTGCTCAGTCATCCTTCCATGCTTCTACTGATGCTGCCCTTCTTTTAACATATCCCTAATTTTTATGGTACCCCATAATTTATCCAGGCTCATGTACTTACATGACAAGGGCTCAGGCTGCCATGCTAATGAAACAACCATGAAGGAAGGGCAGGATACCATTTGCTTTTTATTACCACCTGGCATCTCTACATCTTGCACAGAATGGAGAAGCACGGCAGGCAGCAGCTCAAGGCCACCTTGAGACATTTTGACTGTCAGGCTACAACAGAGAACACCAGGGCAACAAACAAGGGCTGCTGTCATTTGTACTTAAATTCCCAAACCACAACTGTGAGATTTACATCCAAAAAAGGTGCGATGGAGTAGATCCTAATTAATTACAGTGTGCTTAAATACAAAGCAAAGCAAGCACTCCATCCCATTAATTCACCAGCTAAGATCAGTCTACAATCAGCCAGGAATCCTCATCCTAAACATAAAAAACATCCAAAGCCTTACATCAGAACACTTTCCCAGATGTGAACAGATTGGATTGAAAAGTTACTGACTGTAGAAATTCATCACCACTTCTCAGGTGTCATATCATAGTTCAGCTTTTTTTTTTTTTTTCTATTATCCATATACAAAATTGTCCAGATTACACAAATCTCTTCAAATACAGCATTTTAAATGTAATAGCCAGCTGACAGAGCCAGCCATTGAGCAAGAGGCAAGTATTTAAATTACTTCCTTTAATACTTCCTTTATTATTTACAGCTTTATGTTACATGTTACATTATAAGCTGTTATCACCCATTTTTGATGCTCCAGTAGTTGCAAAGTTGATCTCACTCTCAGTACCCCACCTATTTAATCTGAATTCTTTTGGTTTAGAATAATAATATACAACAAGTAGCTCTGCTTCCTCAAATATTGTTTTACTAAAAGCTGTTTTAAAGGGACACATCTTCAAGCCAAGTTTTACTCATATCATACTCAACAAGGTGACACTTTAAAAGCTGAAATTATAAAATGTGGAACAGTATCTGTCTAACTTCACCACAGAGACAGATTTTAAAATACTTTCTATTTTTTATATCTTCAGATTTTTAACTTTATAACTGCTCGTAAATAATGAAGGGAATCTGTCCTTCAGAATAAACAAATATTTAATAACATTTTCTTTCGAGTTCTGCTTACCCCACATATCCCACTCCTGGAGCTGATCAGACAGCTCCCTTTGGATAAAAAAAACAACCAAACAAAAAAACCCAAACCAAACAAAACCCCAACAAAAACCCCCAGGGCCTAAGGAGAGAGAGAGAGAGAGAGAGAAACTTATACTCATTTCCCAAGACAGGAAGTGTGAGTACATATGGCCTGATAGAAGGAGAGGGAAAAAAGCCCTCAAATGTCTGAGCCTAGTAGCTTGGCTGCTTCTGAATACACACCAGGATACAGCAAGTTCCTCCCTCCAAAATAAGCATGGTGAGTCACACACTATAGCACAAACCCTTAGGGTTTTTGTTTGGGTTTTTAGTTTCTTTGCGGGGAGGGAGGGTTGTATTCTCATTTTTAAGTTTCTAAACAAAAAGTTTAATAGCAATACAGAGGAGTAAACAGCTCCAGGACAGGGCAAGGAAACACAAGAAAGCTTAGACTAGGAGAGATTTTCCCACAAAACCACCTGCAATAGTACCAAGAAAGCAAAGAAGTCAATCCCTTGAGAAAGCAGGATTTCTTTTTTTCTTTTTTCCTTTCATTCTTTGGATTTTCAGTCTCTTCATTCATATGAGGAGCTACTGTTCCTTAAAGGTCATGCACTGCAATTGCACAAACAGCTTCTACTCAGTCTCCTTCAGAGGCAGTTTGTAAACCCCTCCCCCACAAAAAAAACCCCAAACCTCAAACCCTCCACTTCCCTGAGCAACATTTTCATAGGAAAGAAAATAATTTCGCAGATATCAAGTACCATTAGCATACTGAGGTATCATAAATTAAAAAAAAAAAAAAACAACAACAACAACAAAAAACACCCCAACAATAAAAACCTGTATTTCAACAAAGTCTAATATAATCACATCCTAATAATAAAGTCAACATTATGATGTAGAAAACCACCACAAGACTGCAAGATCATGAATATTTACTGAAGAAACACAGAATAGCAATGGTGAAATAATTCAGTTCTTTCTTTTTAGAGGAAGGAATCCAGCTCCAAGCTATGGTTAGGACATAACTACAATATTAGTTCCTAAACTAGCACTCTTAATCAACAGAGAATTTTCCCAATCAAATTTATTTTGCTACTGTGAGAAGACAGAAGGCTGACTATAGCTTATGGATGTTCCATGACATTTGTGTATGGATTTGGCCACGTTTGCAACTGCATGTAAAAGCACAGAAGCTCAGGTTACAACGGGTCAGGCCTGGCCTGCCCAAAAATTTTGTTTGGATTACCTGCCCTTCTGTTTTCTTCTGCTCCATCTTCTGGAAGCTCCATAGTTCTCTCCCAAGCACACACCGGGAATAAATCCTCTTACATGACAAAGTGCCACCTCCCTCCCCATCAAGTCCACAGTGCAAGTCTGTTTACTTAAGTGCACCACTGGCTCACAAAGCAAGGGCTGTCATGCTTTACTAAAATTAAAATACAGCTTAAAAAAGGAAAATTCCTCACTCTTTTCTACAGAACTAAACTATCAAAAAGTTACTCACAAATTAACACTGTTGCCTGGTTATCTGAGTGCAGAACTTGATCTACGCAGAAAACAACCAGGTGAGCCATGTAGGCACTCAGAAATGCATGACTACAAGCAATCCTGAGATATTCAAGTATTATTAGCATTTATTAAATGTGAAAGGAGAAGGGAAGATGAAACAACACCGTGATTATACTGACATGTAATTCACATCAAGCTGTGATGCCACTTGCAATGTCAAGATGTGGACTCTTATTCACGCATGCACTCAAAGAATGTAAGACATTCTGAGTTCTGCCCTGCAAAGAACTCCTGCAGAATTCAGAGAGGAAATTACTTTATAAATGCCCTTACTAATCATGATTACAGCAGTATTAAATTCACTGTGAAACTATGTATGATACTTAAGTCCTGTGGGTTTTTTACAAGGAATATATTGCAAAGAGAGGGAATATATTGCAAAGAAAATTCAACAGAAACTTACCAGTCATATGCATCTATATTGATCTATCTTGCCCCCACATCCACACAGATAAGCACCAGAGCATCAGAAAAAGAGCTGCTTGTGAGAAATGAGCACAAGCTTATCTCCAGAAATAGTATTATTTTTAAAACCTTAGCACATCTGCTATTTCAGTTGTCTGTAACTGTCACCCCAAAGACTGACTCACATGTCACATGATTTTTACAAAAATTTGGTTTTGTTAAACTATGCACGCATATACTTGTATTAACATGTTACATATATATAAAACACATCTGTGAATGTTTAAAGGAGTGATATTTTTCTGGACATTCCCTTTCCCCACTGGACTCTTAGCTGCTGTTGGCACGTACTGCTCTTTCATGTTTCAATTGCTGTTAAAGGTGCAGCTACCATCTGAAGTACTGTCATGGATCAGGTTAATACAAGTGGTTGTCCAAATGCTTAACAATAACAGAAGTAATATAAACAGGCTCTGCTGCAAGCAATAAAATTCTAGAGCATTTTCACATCTGGATGAAGACATACCATGGATTTCTATGCAAAACACACTGATCTTGGAAGCCATGAAGCAAGCTTGTTCAGTGTCACACTAGCCCAGCATCTCATTTGAGCTCCATTTCCTGTCTGAACACCACCAGTTCTGTCAGACAGAGATACCAGCAGAGTCTGGTAAACACCCCAGCAGAGCAGGAACAAGAGAAGCACCAGCAGCTGGACACAGCTGAGCAGATGGGGATGCAAAGTGTGAGGCTGCACTGGCCAGCACAGTTGGCCAAGCTAAGAGGGAGGCAAAGCTTGGTGGGAGGGGCAGGGAGAAGAAAAGAGTTTTAGTTATCACATCCCCAGCCAACATCATCAACCAGTTCTTGCCTGTTCGCTTCAAAACTGGATGATTACTGTTATTTTAGTTTGATTTCTCCATGCTAGCACAAAATCAACTCCAAGTGGTTTCCAAGTACCCAGGAAGGAGCAATCCCCAGCAACTTCCAACACCAGTCAGCTTTGATGAAGCAACCCCATTTAACGAAAAGCTGTTATGGTCTCAGATTACAACGGGGTGACATTTGTGAGAAAGGTTCTCTCTTTAGCTATAGCAAAAGAGAGGCTACTGCATTTCATAGTCAGTCTTTCATAGCACTGGAAGTATGAACACATACATAATGCTCATATAAGAAATCTAGAATCCTCCTAGATTCTTCTCCGTGGAAACAAGGGGGAAGGAGAAAAAGAAAGAAAAAAAAAAAAGAGTAACAGTCAGGAAGCAGTTACAGGTCCTGGAAGGCTGCAGTAAGGTCTCCTCTCCTCAGAGCCTTCTCACCTCCAAGCTGAACAACTCCGCTCTCTCAGCCCATCTCCATAGGAGAGGTTCTCCTGCCCTCTGATCATCTTCATTGCCCCCTCTGGACCCACTCTAGCCCATCCATGGCTTTCCTATGCTGAGGACCCCAGGCCTGCATGCAGCACTCCAGGTGGGGTGTCACAAGGGCAGAGCAGAGGGGGTGAATCGCCTCCCTTGACCCACTCAGACTCGTGTTTTGATGCAGCCCAGAGTACCACTGACCTTCTGGGCTGTGAGTGCACACTGCTGGCTCACGTCCAGCTTTGCATCCACAGGAACCCCCAAGTCCTTCTCTGCAGGGCTGCTCTCAGTGGCTTCTTCTCCCAGTCTGCTCATGCCTGGGACCGCCCTGACTCAGGTGCAGCATCTTGCACTGGGATTTGTTGAATCTCATGAGGTGCTTGTGAGCCCATTTCTCAGGTTTGTCCAGGGCCCCCTGGGTGGCATCCTGTCCTGCTGTTGTGTCACCTGCAAACTTGCTGAGGGTGCACCGATCCCACTGCCCATGTCACTGATGAAGATATTAAAGGGTGCCAGTCCCATGAGAGTCCTGAGGGACACCATCTGTCACCAGCCTTCCCTTGGACCTAGAGCCATTGACCACAACTCTCTGTCTGTGTCCATCCAGTCAATTTATTATTATCAGTCCACCCTTCAAATCCATGTCTCCAAACTGGAGATGAGGATGTTGTGTGGGACCATGTCAAAGCCCTTAGAGAAATCTAAGTAGATTACACTGGTCAGTTTTCCCTTGTTGACCACTGCAGTCACTTCGTCATAGAAGGCCGTCAGACTGGTCAGGCATGACTTGCCCTTAGTGAAGCTGTGCTGGCTGTCTCAGATCATCTCCTTGTCTTGTATGTGCCTTAACAATGCTTTCATGACCTTCCCAGTAACAGAAGGGAGGCTCACCAGTCTGTAGTTCCCTAGGTCTTCCTGTCTCCCCTTTCTAAAAATAGGAGTGATGTTTCCTTTTTTCTAGTCACTGGGGACTTCGCCTGACTGTCAAGACTTTTTAAATGTGGAGAAATATGTTCCATCTTTGGAATAATCAATAATTCAAATAATCTATTACCAGAAACGTGAACTTTAAAGGACTGGGCTGCACATTCACATTTTGTCTTTGTGTCCATGTATAAACTTTTAAAGCTAAACTGGGGGAGAGTAGGGAGTGGTAGTGGATTTTGCATTAAATAGAAAATGTCATGCAAAAATTTATGTTAGTAGTGATGCTTCTGGACTGATTAACTACAAGCAAGTCAGTTTTATAAATGCATAGCTCTTGAGAACACATGCTCTTACAACAGTTCTATAAATATGCTCTGTAAAATGTTTATGTGGGCTCAGTGTGTGGGCAAATTCACAAACAGACGTGCTAACTCCCTTCTTCCTGATGACCAATAACCAGAAGAGGAAAAATAAGAGATCCCTTTTAGAAGAATAGTCTAGACAGTTCAAAAATAGCCTCTCTGCCCTTGCCAGGTACACAGAAAACTGAAAAAGAAGGAACCATGGTGCTTACTAAAACCAGAGTTGTTTTGACTGTTTTCCATCCACCCTCAACCTTCTGGATTTCAGCAAGGAGATTCATACCCATTCAGCTCCCAGAGAAGGCCTCCCCATCCCAGGGCTTAACTGAGAAGAACCATCAGCAGGTTCCCAGGTGACCTTCATACAGTGCAAAGTCCTGAACGTTAGGAGTACTGGTGATGCAAAGTGGCAAGAGGTCTCAGAAGCTGAGATTTCTTCAGAGTTTTAGCTGATCCTTGCCCTATTTGTCCTAATAAAACTCTTTTTTGCTTGCTTGCTAGCTTAGGCATGCTTGGCCTGGGGAAGGAGCTAAAGGTGGCAAGGGAAATCACATTCCCTCTTTCCTGTCTTTGCATTTCAAAAAAGTAGCAAAGAAGAGTTGTTTATTCTTTCCAGTCAATGTGCATGTTCTGTGCACTCAGGATGACATTCCCTCACTGGAGACATGTGGAGTTAGATAACATCAATCTATGTTAAATAATCTTAAAATAGAAACACATACAGTGCTGTTTTAAACTTACTAGATAATGCTTTCTCAGAGTCTGATTCTGCATGTTGTTTTTTGTTTTCTTTCAGTGTGTGGGAGGTATTATCTCATGTTTTAGTGGATGTGGTCATTTTTTTCTCTGTGGCCAAGTTTATAGATTCTTGCAGGTTCTGTTCCCACATTTGGGGACTCTACATTTCCCTCAAGATCCTGGGTGAGCAAGAATTTGTAAAACTCCACTCTGCAAGTGAGCCTTCACAAACCTGAAGTGACTAAAACTAGAGAGCCCAGGGACAGCAAGAGCTGCTGCAGGAAGGTTTATCACGCAATGATCTGGGATGTTAAAGACTCAAATTTCTAAGCAGAGCAGTAATGCTGCATGCACACACTGTATCAGTGTAACAATGTAATGCTGCAACCATCACATCATAGATTGACCAATTGGAATTGACAGTACTGAATTATAAACCACTATGTTTAGCACCACCAAACTTCAAGTCTGTGAACACTAACTCCACTCTGCTCTCGCTAGCTGCTGTAAGCTTGCCATTAGAAACTAAGTACTGTGAAGAGACTAAAGTTTAATTGCTTTTTATCTTCTCCTCACAAAGGTTTGATACTGTCAATATGAACACAGTTAGGCAGGTCAAAACTGATGAAGTTACCAAGCTGCTAAAGACCAAGCTACCACAACCTGGATCTACTTCATACTTGTCCTGCCAATAGCCAGCATGCTTTCAACTGCTCCTTCCCCAGTCTTCCAGCGTCTTGTAAATTTGTCCAGTAGCTAAACAGTCAACACAACACCATACAGAAGACAAAAAAGAGATTGGGCTTTAAAACAGCAGTGCAACTAGAGAAAGTGAGCATAAATTTAGCATGTTTTGTGTCCTGCCTGCTTTTCCCCTGCCCCCTTCCTTAACTCCACAGTATGCATCAGCTCTAACTTGTTTCCCAAGGCACAACACCAAAGTCGTTATCAATCTCTAGCCTAAATTTCCCACAGAATACATGCAAGTCCCTAAACCCAAAAGTATTACAAGAGGGAAACATCAACGCTGGATGGAGTCCAGATCTGATGATAGAAAGTACAATTAAAGGCTCAGCAACTTAACAAATGACAGAAGCTGCCTGACCACATCAAGAGTGCACACGCTTCAAGGGACATGTTCTGAAGCTTTATAAATACTCTGTTTCTTGTATTTACACTCTCCAAAGAGCTACTGTTAGTGGTTCTCATAAAGCACTGCACACACAAACCAGACAAATTAAATGCTGCAGCCAAAGGTGATTCCTCCTGGTCCTGAGAAGCAATCACACTTACACTGCGGAACTGATGATGCATTTTGCAACATTGCTTGGGAGGAAAGAAAACCAGCACACTCATAAAATCTTACTCTTTCTACAAAATCCATTTGAAGAGAGTAAGGAAATAAGAGCGACTAGATATATTTGTTTAATGCAAAGATACTAGTGTTTTACTCTGTGATGTAATTCAAGTGAGAAGCAAAAGAAAAGGAAACAATAGAAAATTACTCACCTGGAAAAAGAATTCTTGTTCCTCAGTAGACTATCTATTTAAAAATTACAGCTGCCTGAGTTTTGCTCTAACAAGCACATAAAGTTCATACTTGCTTTGCTTAGCGAGTGGAAGAAATTTTCTGAACTAACAAGTCATTCTGAATGTAACTTCATATTTTTAACTGCAAATCTTCTCAAGTATAGACTGAATCCTAACTTTGATCTAAGGTGTCACACCACCATATTTATTTGAATTCCTACATCATATAAGGAGACTCAATACAACCCAATTTTCACAGAGCAGGCTATCAAAATAACCTGAGGTGACAAAACAGGGTAATGCTGAAGGAACTCAAGCAAACCTTTCCAAATCAATAAAATCTTACACCAGACTTCCAACCTATCCCACAACCACCAAACTTGCTTAATAAGCTGGTATTCACCATTCAAATCTTAGGCTGAAGAAAAAGAATTGTGAGTGTGGTATCAGACTAACAGAGAAACAAGAAAAGAGAAAAATAAAGTTTTGAGCCAGCCATCTGCACCCTCATTCTGATAAGTTATTTATTCAGCCAAGCACATCACATAAGCACCCCCAACACTGTTGGTGCACTTTTGCTCCTAGTTACCAGAGAAAGTGCATTTTGTCACCTATTTCATAGTCTGTAACAAATAACCTTTTCTGCTTTAGAGATGAAAATTCTGTGATGAGTATTCCTCCATCTTCCCAGGCGTTAGACTGCAGCAAGTCAGACATGGTGATGTATTTCAGGCAGACATTCACAGCAAGGTGAAGCAGCCCCCTCCCGTGACATGGGAGCACTTAAAAGCCTAAGAGAGGACTCTCATAATATGGAGTTTAAACTCAGAATCAGACATCTCTGGAAATTCAGCATCCAAACAAAAAGCCAGATGTGTCATTGAAATATTTCTGTTTCTGTAGCAGGAATGGCAGAAATGAAGATAAATAGTGATCATGTGCATGGTTCCTTGCATTTCTAGATCTTCATGTTGATACTTCACTAAGGGTTTTGTAGTCTTTCTGTCAGATTGGAGAGTTCCCAAAGTACTGCTCACTTCTAAAATGCATGAATTGGCTTCCCTGAAAATAGCACTCAGCTGGAAAAGAACATGAGTTATAAAAGTATAAATTACACCAGGGAATAAGAGAAAGAAATCCTGTGTGTTTACATTTTGAATTTATGAAGCACTTTGCTGCAGTCAAAAATTCACTTAGCAGAAAATTCTGGGGGGCAGACTGAAGAAAAGACAATTTTGACAGCCTGGTTTTCCTTTAATTCCATGATTCTACCATCTTCCCTACATCTTGGACATTCCTTCCCATCATGCACACCTTGAATCCATACTCTACTGTCCACATCAGCTTATAGAATCAGAAGCACTCTGATTCTAATACTGCATTACCCCACAGAGAGAGAGCAGTTCAGTTTTCCATATTGCCAGACTGGCATGGTGGAAGCCATGTGCTACCCAAAAACCTAGACATTCCCAGAAAAAATCTTGCTAGCAGCCAGCCATCATTCCCTGAGGAAGATGAGCTAATTAGAAAATGAGTACATTTTTGCGATTTTTTAAAACATCATCTCATGAGCTCCTTAAGTTTTCATGAGGAATAAAATCTCTTTCTGCTTCTTTCAACAAGACCTTTAAATCTCCTCTTGCATTCAGGTAGCTTTTTCCACAGCCATGAGCATAGCATTTCCTTACATTGTTACTGATGCTCTAATTATGAGTGCAGCATTTGCCCTGGAAATATAATAGGAACTCATAGATTATATTATCTAAACTATTTCCCTTCCCATTCCTTTGGAAACTATCCCAAACAAAGCCTAACACACAGTTTACAGTTCATGCCCACTTGGGACTACATTAACAGCAGCAGATTTGCATGTAAGTAAATGCATCATAATTCTGTGCTGTCACAGCTTTTGGTTGATGGACACTTAGAAATTTTGCAGTAAACTCTGTGAAGTGCAGCAAAGTTTCTGTGTTTTTAAACCCAAACCGTGATTATATAAAAATTTCACATTTTATTCTGCCTCTTAAAGCAAGGTTTGAGCCCTCAGAGTTGTGCAGAGAAGTTTGGAAATGTGAATGTTTAGAAAACAAAAATCAATAGGGTCACTGAGTACATATTTTTTTAAAATACATCTCTAGATTTTTCAAACCATCTCATGATTTCTTAATGCTCCAGACTGGACAGTTTGGCTGCAAAGGAATTTTACAGAAGTTGAAAAGAGGTATAGCAAGCTATGAGAAAGATGTAAATACATGCATAGCTTTCTCTCTGTCAAAGCATGATTTGCAGATTTCCTTAATAAAAAGGCAGCTGGAAAACAAAACACTTTAAGGGATTAACTGTAGAATTAATTTGATGTTGGTTTGGTCGTTTGTGAATTTTAGAGATATGCTCCCAAAGCAGAGAGAGGAACCAAATTAAGAGCTTCTGTTATTTATAGTGTTCCAATAGGAGAGCAGTTCTAGTGTACTACATCTGGAAATGAATATTTATATATTGAATAAGTTTTGCTATGAAAATTAAACTACATAAAACTGTAAGCACTGACTGTATATCTTTTAAAAATACAAGCAGAAATACACATTACTGCAATGCAGATAATAAATTTTAAAAGCCCCAACATCCACAAGAAATTGCACACTTCATTATCAGACTGTGGTTCTACATAAGTTTATGCCCAAATATATCCTTACTTACACCTCACTAAACAAGGCACATCAATTCAGGATATGAAGTTACAGCAGTGCAATAGTGATAGTTACCTCGAAAGAATTCAGATTATTTTCACTATGGTGGAAAAAAAAAGTACAGGAAACTGAGATTATGACAGTGCTTTACAGACCATTAGAAAAAGCAACAAAGAAGAAAACCAGAAAGAATTAAATCCCATCTCTCTGCTCCTGCAACCCTTTATATCTGCTAAGCTCTGCTGACTGCATTTCAGATCACTGTACCATGTTTCAGTGTTTCATTAAATGGCAACCTGTGAACTGCAATCTGGCATAATTGCATGTGAACAAAATACATCCTTTACTCTTGCTGTCAAACCGCCAAGACACCTAACACATACACATACAAGAAATAAGTAACTATTTGATATTCTCTGAATGAGATACCATTTCAGTGCTGAGCATGGTAGCCCATAGTCAACATCACTTCAAATTTAGTTTAGTTGAATGTATATTCAACTGTTACATGTTATGATCTGAGACAATGAGTGAGTTCTCTTTGAGCAATATGTCTTACAGAAATGTGGTTCTCAACTTCTTTGAAGACCGTGGTCAGGTTAACTCTTTCCATAAAGCACCTAGAAGTAAAGTCACTGTAGATAACTTGTACTAAACATAGAAATAATGTGAAGAATGTCACCACATTAAACATACATTTTAGTAAACATACACTTTAATGGGATGGTGTGTCACCTTCTTCCAATCTCCCCTCTATTCCACAAGATTCTACTTCTTCCTCTCAAAAATAAAAAAAACTCAAAACAGTCTGGGAAAAAAACCCGCAAATTATTTGCAAAATAAGTTCACAGAGGAACTGTTTTGGATTGACACTAGTATCACATTTCCTTCTGACATTCTATAGTCTACTACACGTAATCACAATCAATATTTATATTGCCTAAGTTTGACACACATCAGGTAATACATCTTGGCTCTGACATTATATTCAGTGTAGGCAGTTTCCACTTCTTAGGATAACAATTCAGTCAGATGTAATACTAAATAAGATTTTAAGACAGCAGATGGCATCACTTAGTTATTTTTAACTGTTGCACACTGACCATTTACTGTGTATCATAATCCATTTTTGAAAACTAGTAAACGGAGCTTTATGGACAGCATAGAAACAGGACATTTTAAAAAAAAAAAAAGAAAATTTCTATTTTACCTATCTGGTTGCCTTGCCCTGTACTGAGTGTCCTGCAGGCATTTTATAAGAGCACAGCATTTCCCACAGCTGTAGCTGCCCTTCTCTGGATTTACCAGGTAATTTTGAGCCCCCAGCTGAAGGCATTTTTATCCTCCCTAGATCAGTGAGAGCAATGGCTGGCTTTCAGCATTTACAGCTTAGTGGGGATTTATAGACATTTCCTTGTTTGTTCCCACTGGGATTGCTATCAGAGCTACATCACGCCATCAGGCATAGAATCACAAAATATTTCAAACTGCTGTTAAAGAAGTTGCCCATTCAACAAATCAGAGCTGACAAAAAATGGTGAATGCCAGAAAGGCTCCTCATGCCCATTGAGCATCACACAGGAAGTAACAGCCAGGATGAAAACAGACCTGGCTCTAAGCTTTCAGAGGAACTACCAGATGTGCTATTCCATCTTCCTTTTATAATTTCTGAGCGTTCCTTTTATAATACCGATGATATTGTAGGATGATGTAAAAAAAAGGGCAAAAATATGTATTTCCTTTGCCAATTCAGATGATATGTAGATTTCAAGAGGTAAACTTTAAAAACAAAGGTGTCTGTACACAGGTTCAAACTGCCTGGAGAAAGGAATTCGGAGATGGCAATGTACCAAGCCATTTCTCTGAATCCTCTTCAGAATAATAAAACATGTTCTACACAAGGTATTTAGAAAGTGCCTGTCACAGTAGTTAGTAGGTGTTACAGTCAGTGTGTGATCAAAGAGGTATTTTTCCATGTACTGTGGGGAAGTTGAGCTTACAATGCCACCAGGGAGCAGTCAACTGGACCACCTCCACCAGGCTCATGGCAAGACTTGTAAATCCAAGGATGGCAGCCCATGGTGCAGACCTGGTGCAGAATCAACCCTAGGCTGGTTGATTCCTGGTGGGGCCATCGGAATCTGTCTTCTCCTGAGCCACACACTTTTCCAGAGTACAACAGAGGGTCCCTTGAAACCTTGCATTAAAGAGATGCATTGGAAATTGGGAATAAACCATACAGAGAAGGGAAAAATAAGGTCAGAGTACAGGAGAAACACCCACATGTACACAACTCTGCTTTTCTTTACCCACTCCTAACTTTTTCTCCCGTCTTACCTTTTAAAAAATCTTTTCAGAGAGCCATGCTGTACGTACTGTCTGAATTTGCAGATTGCAGTCTTACAGAGTATTGAGCAATTCTCTACAGGGTTCCCAAGAGTATCCTTACTTGCTGGGTAAGTGCAAATGCTCACCAGAATTCATGCTGAGTATTTAGTGTGCATTTTATAGCAGCCAGGAGCCTGACCTCAGCATCTTCTGTTGGTAGTAATAGATTTTTAATGAGTAACAAGTCATGAAAAGCAACAGGGCAAAGGAACTTGCGTGGAAGCTATAGATTTCTTCAGAAAAGAAAAAATTACTGCAGAAAATACTGAAAAAATCATTAGAAGTAATGAAGACATTATAAAATCTTTTCATTTTCTATCTTCATAAAGCTCTGTTTTCTCTCCCAGTGTTCAGATCAGTATTGCACTACCAAAGCATTCATCCTTTCTGCTCTAAATCTAGGACAGACATAAGCCTTTTCAGTCACTCAGATAATGTCATTATACTTCTGGAAAGCAAACAGAGCTCCAAGAGCTGTGAGGAACAGAGGGAGAAAGAAGGGAAAGTATCAATCTCTGATACAATTAATTATTCAAATCTCTTTTTTTAATGGAAGTTACTTTCCAAAGTGTTGTTAGTGTGTGCATTAGATAACATTTCTTTTCCCCATGGGTTAATTTATTTTCCAACCTGCTAGCAATACAAATTGAATGTTCCTGCAGAATGTAGAATCCGTAACAGAATGAATTAAACTTAGGTATCCAACAATAATGTGAATCCAAACCAACAGCACTATTACTAATGTCAGGATAATTGGCATTGATACTCACTGTAGCCATATGCTTTCTGCTGAGTCAGCTTTGAAATACCAAAGTCCGAAAGGTAGTAGACAGAAGATAGTAAAATAAATTCCTAGAGGTCACCAAATAGTCAGTAATGTTTTTTGTAGTGAACATCACAACCATAACAACAAGAATTATCTGGTACAGTTGTCAGCAGTAGCAGTGGTTTGCCTCAAGTGATCTTGTCCTGTTGTGGCGGTGCGGCTCCACAAAACACGATTTGGATACAGAAGCCAAAATCCACAGGACACGAGTTCAAGAGGTCTGTCCTCAGTGTCAGAAGTCATGTCAGGTAGACTTGAGATTTTAGCTGAAGCATCAGACCATACTTTCACATTACTTAGAGGTCTAAAATTACACATGGAGGACTCACAGGGCTGTCTAAAGCAGAAGCGAGCCAGTTGCCTAAGCCTTGTTGCAATCAGCAGCTATTAACTTGTTATAAACACTGTAAAACGCCACAGAGGACTTCTAGTACACTGATGTACCTAGGCATTTCCAAATATCTGGTCTCTAGATACAGGTGGAACCCTTTAAAATTCCTCAGTATGGAAGCCATTCTGTCCTATTTGATGAATTTTGTGCTAACTGAATCTCACTATCAACCTCTGTGTTGAATTCTTTATGCAGAGGCACACATAGAGAGACAGAGGAAAAGCGTTTTCTAAAATCACAGGGAAAGTTCTGTAGACATGCCTACATTATTTTACAGCCAGCTACAGCAAGCTTTTGAGCTCATCTGTATAAATGAAACATTATATTCTCCCCAGGAGAATTAATTTCTTTACTTCTGACAGGAATAAGCAGATCTCCAGAGCTCCAACAATTCCTACCAAGAGCCCCTAAAGGATTCAGGTCATGATTTGCCTTCCTGCACCTTCAGAATTACTTCCTTCCCAAGTCCTCCTTCCCCTTTTTTCTAGACCAGTCTTCCCACCTAAATTATGAATTTGAATAAGCAGTAAGAATGTTTCTCAAGTGCATAACGATCTACTTACACCTTTTTCCCAATCCCAGCTGTCCTAGTTGGTTTGCAGATACCTGTGCAGCAAATGCCAAAGGGATTGGCTATATCCTCAGTTCCTTTAACAGAGTGCAATTCTGAAAACGTGAAAAATTATCCCCTCCTTTCCATCTTCTACAGTGCTTTTGAACTGCTGGTGGGAGGAGCAGAAAGTCTCCCTATCTTGCGATGTGAGAAAAAGCAAAAATTCCCATCAGAAGTGACTCACCAACATTAATCATACATACACCAGATTGAAAGGCACTCAGAATATCAAGTCTGAATTCCAGCCTCAGTTAAGCAAATGAGAAGTAAATTGCTTGGGACTATCATATTCTTTTAACTGCTGTATCTGTACAGTTTTGCACAATGAAGCTGATGAATATAAATTTATTGTTTCTAGCACTGAAATTTTACAGAGAAGTGCTGCTGAATCTTTTAGAAGTACAAGCAGCTGAGTAGCATGGAACTTCCTATGTCTTGAAATGAATAAGCACCAGTGTAAAGATTTTCACATGTAAAACATTCACATTCACATCACTTACCACCTGGTCTGTGCATTAAAATGAATATTCTTATAGCTTAACCAAGCAGATGAAGATCAGAATCTTAAATAACCAAATTACACTGCAGCTCAAGATATTTCATCTTCTGTTCGCTTCTCAGGGGTATAAAACTCACTCTATTGTGAGTTTTTATTCACCAACACAAAATCCAGATTTAAAAATCCAGAGTATACTGTTTAGATTCAAGACTACAGCTAAATATTGGGGAAGAGCAGATTTGAAGAAAAAGAGAAAAATAGTAAAAAACCAGTCCTACTGTCTCCAAAAGGAAGTTTGAGAATGAGAGGATTTATTTTCTTATTAAAAAAAACCAAAACAAAACAAAAAACAAACAATCAACAACAAAAAACCCCCCACAAACAAACAAAAAACCAAAACAAACAAACAAACAAACCAAAAAAAAAAACCAACCCACACAACAAAGCCATGTTTGGAAGTACACACATGCCACTTGAACCTACAAAGCAGGGAATTTACCATTCACGCTATGTTTGCCATACTGTTTTACATTCTTCACAAACTGGACTCGGGCTTTTTGCCTTTTTGGTGTTTTTAACTCTATGTAACACTAACTATCCAGCTGTCACAGCACTATACCCAGAATTACAGATGAACAATATTCTATTAGCCATAAAAAACTACAGTATGACTACAAAAAGTAAACTATACTCCTCCGATTTTTCAGGGAAGTATTCCAGTGTCCAGAACTAGATTATAGTCTGTCATAGTCCTGGAAATTCAGGATAAATCCAGTGCTGCTCTAACATTACCTTGGCATAAAAGAAATCAAGGCCTCACTGCA
>VZTR01001735.1:432448-448397 GCA_013400775.1 Chaetops frenatus
AAAAAAAAAAGAGCTTCGTGGCCAGAATACAATGCAGATACAGGAATATATTTCTGAAAGTAACAAAGGACAAAAACAAACTAAGAAAAGGGTTAAGAAAGAAAAAAACCAAACTAAAAACAAACCCTCAAATCAAACCCAAAAATCAGGCCACCAGTGGAGGAAAAAAAAAACAAAAACACAAAAACCAAACCAACATAATCAACCAGAGCAAACATAAACAAAGAGATTCCTGATTTTAGGCTACTCTCTAACCTAGTGGCTTATAGCTCTTACAAGAAACTGGAATTGGAACCTCCCCCAGGCCCCTCTGGAGAAGAGTGAGCCCACGTCTTCTGGGTGCTGTGCAGCCCTGTCTGGCACGCTGGCAGGTCTGGGACAGGACACCTGCTCTGTCCTTTCCCCTGCACAGGGAAAGCTTCGGCGGGCACTCCAGGCAGGCTGCAGCTTCCGCTCCAGAGAACGCCAAGCGTTTCAAAACTCTGCTACAACACTGCCATCTGACACTTCCCTCCCTACTTTAATAGGAAGGAAAATTGTTTAAGGTCAGCACAAAACCATTTGTAGAGGCAGGAACAGAAGTCCACCAGCAGTCTCAGATGTGGAGCACACCCTGCTGCTCACTGCCCAAGTATGAGTGCATCCTTCGAGATCCAGGGCTTGATCTCCTCTCCTCTCCAGCTGCTTTACAGCAACTCTTGTCAGACAGGCTGGAATGCAGAGTGCTAAATTTCAAGTACATTTCTGTGCTCTTACAACTCTGATTCCTCTTTCTTGCCTGTTTAGATACATACTGAAGTAACATACACCATAAATAAAACAAATGTCTTTGGAAAAGGCCTCAGGAAGATGCTCAGAAAGTCTTCTGCAGTTTGTGACTCAATCTGTTTCTTCTCCAGTTTAACCTGACATGTTGGCTTGTTATCAATCTGTGTGATGTTTCAGATATTTTCAGTAAGTTTTACTGAGATAAATGTTCCTCCCATTTAGACTAAATGTGTATTTTCACCTATGTTATCTGAATTTTTTCACTGATCAGAGAACAAGCTCTAAACTAAGTTCTCCATTGATATGGAGAAAATAGAAAGAGGCTGATCTGAATAGGAAAATCAGAAATTGCAAGGCTATCTAAACAGAAAACATCATGAAATTGGAGTCTCTGAGGCAAGGAGAATGTTATCTTTTACACTTCTAATTAATTTCTAGCCCTGGTAAGTACACCAAAATACACACACTCCTTTGTTTCTACCGAATGATATAAGAATCCCAGAAAATTATGTTGGTAAATAGGAGTGACGAGGAGTCTTGATGGTAGTATAACAAGACAGGAACAAAAGAAGGATCATGAAAAATTGCAGAAGCAAGCATTAAATACCTGAAGGGAACAACTCACGGGAAGTTAATGAGTAGCCAATATGGGACTGAGCAGGAAATCAACAGTGTCTGAAAAGCAGCAAATGCAAACAAGGAGAACACAGAATGAAATAGGGTGTTGACAACAGGCAAAGAAAAATTCAGGGCTTTGGAAATTGAGGAGAATTGAAATTAATTTCAGCTGAATTGAAATCCAGTCAGAAGCAGGAAGGTGAGAAAGAAAAAAAGGCCAAAAGAGTCACAAATAATTTCAAAAAATAAGGCACTATTTAAAAAATGATGTGGTATACAAATTTTGGCAGCCTGTCAAATTTACTTACCTTTTCAATTACTAATTATGTCTTTTAATTGACTGCATGAGAAGATAGTTTCAAGAGTTTTAATGTTACCTTTTTTCCCACCTATATGATCCCCTCATCACAGTGGAGAAGCAAAGCACATCAACGACAAGAACAGGGCATTTGCTACAAGATAATCTCTGTCCCTTAACACTACAAGAAACCCCCAGTAAAGGTCTATCCTAACTGAAGAACACGGCAGAAATTCCAGTTACATCAGTAGAATAGGATTTTATACATCTTTGTGACAATAAATCTCTCTAACAAAGCAACCTATCTAAAATGGAAATAGTTTAAATTTTTTTTTGGTAGTTTTAATTGGAGTAATTACTTCTCCAACTATATCAGCATGAAAGAGAGCACAGCTGATGAGCATCAGCAGGCAGACATGACATAGCAGTGGCACCGGCACGTGACCACGCCAGCTTACACAGGGACTCATCTGAAGCATCTCCATTTCTTCTTAACAGTTCTCCAGACTGACTCCCTTTTAATCAAATAAGGGACAAAAGGGCACTGTTGGGCCCAAAGCCAGTGCTATCACACCCAGGTCACCTTCTATCCCTCCTCTGTGGGCAGCAGCACTAGGACACAGGGAGGGCAGGGCACAAAGGCATTTCCCCTGCAGTCTGGAAAGGAGTAGCAGTGCTTCGTGCAGGACAAAACTGTCACAGTGCTGGAACTGATTCCTGACTCAAACTGAAAAGCAAAATACCTGGAGCTGTGCTCCTGCTCCTCTAGGGAAAGTACACAGAACATGTTATTTCCAAACTACAGAGAAAAGGCCAATTGCACTCCTTTCACTTACGATGGCTTTGAACTACACATGTTAAAGCTTAAAATGATATAAATTAAGGTGCATTGGCCATGGGAACATGAACTCAATTTTGTACTATTGCTTTTCCTATAATTACTTTAACAGGCAGTTTATTCATTTAAGATGGAGCTTTAAGTCTTTCTGCTCAAATTCAATGGGAACACTTATACAATACATGTCACAACGAAATTACCATGCATAAAAATCTGGCCTTTGATGAGATTAAATATATAGACAATAGTGCTTACTCTGGAGCCATCTGGGAAGACATCCTTTATCTCTTATTTCAATTTTAGTATTTAAGATTAATTCTTTCAATAATTCTTAATGGTTAATTAAGAAAGATGACAGCAGGAGTAAACTCTCTTCTAGACTCCAATAAAAATGCCAGTTTAGAACATCTGTTCTTATAGATTAGATATAATATTTTATTGTAAATTGAAAAAAACTGAATGAAACTGATACTGTACATCTAGGGAACCCTGATAAAGTAAAAAGCATTCACAGTTCAGTGAGAACAGAGGGTATTCTGTATATTGGGGAACTGCATAAAATGCAGGGAAAACAAAGATTAATCACTACACTCTAAAATAAGCTAAGTCTGAAAGAGAACATGTATGGCCTTCTGTGCTCATGGTCACTAAAAGGTAAGGAAAAAATTTTATGGATTTTTCACAACAAAATCAGGTTTAAATTTGTAGAAAAAAAAATGTTCAGAGTACCTGAAATTTTGCTGGAAATGAAAGAAAAGTTCAAAGGCAAGGAAACTTCCATTTTTGCAGCGGAGAAGGCAGCAGTGAGAAAATTAATCTTGTGCATTAATCTTAGCATTCCTCACAAGTGACTCAGGCCTGTAGAAGAAAACATTCCCACTACTGGGTTAGAAAACGTCATGTTTCCCACACAAAAGGGAGGAAAAAAGCCTGAGCAGGGCTGGCTTTACGACTTTCACCCTTATTAATTTGCTTGCAGACCCTTCTGCTGTTCCGAGTTCCAAACTTCTAAGGAAAATAGTTGCCATTTACCGAAAAAAATTGAACTAGTCCTCATGTGTAGAATAAGTTTGAATCAGAGCATTTCTAAACAATTATTTAACCATTTATAATTTATTGTAACAGTCCTTGGTAAAAGCATCTTACAACCACAATCAGCAGCAAAACAGAAGACAGGCTAATAAACTCTGTGGCAATGTGTGTTTACACACTTAAGAGTTATAAATACATACTTTACATGGTGACAAGCATAAGAGAGAGCCCAATAAGCAATGAAGAGTAGGAAACACCCCTGGTGAGCTGGAGGAGTGAGAGAGGTCAGAAAGCCACCAGCAGCACCTGAACCTCCACCATTTCTTATGTCTGGGCCAAAAGTCTCTTTTGAAAAGCAGAACCCCAGCTCTGCTGGGAGCAATGACCCCATACACTCCTCACGAGCCTCTGTAAAAGCCAACGTTGTTACCAACGGGGGGAAAAATTACATTTGCAAAATGGGCAGGCAGTTCTGAAGCTTCACTCTGAACCCCTCCATGCTTGCAAAGCAGAATCTTCCCAGTGGGCAGCACAGGACCGCGGGGAGTTAGCGATGGAGCAGCAGCTGTGCAGACGTGTCCCACTCCTGTCACCCCAGAGTGGCAGGGACAGCTCCCAGCAGCCCTGGGGCTGTCACCCTCCCCAGGACACGGGAACCCACCTGGGAATGCCAGCAGGTACAAGAGCTGGGGGCTCTCACCCTCAGCCTGCAGGACTCAAGGGGAACTCCGGGGCGTTTGAAGGAAGGATGGGCAGGACACAGCTAAGCACTGAAAACTAATTTACTGCCTTCATAAAACAGATGAGACAGCAAAGTGGGAGACTCAAAAATGCCTCCTGTAGAACTAGGTAAAAAAAACAACAGGCTTAACCACTTGCAAAACAAGAAGGAATCAATATGAAACAATTCAACTACACAGAACGCTATTCAGATTGCTATTTATTAATGTTAAAAATATTTCACATACAGTTACTAAGCTGAGCTTCTGATTTGTTTTCTGATAGTGTGACATTAAAGTTGAATATTGAATGATTTTTCTCTATTGTTATTTACACACATGGGAACCATTTACAATTCAAGAACATTTTTTTACTATGTCCCTGAAAGAAAATTATCAGTTTGGACTGAATAGTTTCTCTGTACCAGCTTAGGTCTTTCAGTAATTGTTTTTCCACAGTACAATATTTGAAAAAGAACTGAGATTATTGAAAATAATTGTATTGTCAAGGAAGGAAGGCAAATTATTAAAGGCAAATATTTCAAGTTCTTAAAGCCAAGTCTTCCTATCATGAATTCTATTTCCAACTTTCTGCTATTTTATTATATTCTACCGGACAGAAACATTGTAGAAAGACACAAAACATGCTTTAAATGTTTTCCCTCTCTTTATTTTTTATTATTGTATTTATTATCTTGCATGTTAGGTCAGTTACTCCACTTCACAGCTCAGCTGAAAATTCATAATAAAAACACAGAGGTAAAATACATTTGAAGAATGAAGAATATGAAATTCTTTGCTCTTTCAAAGAAACTCAAGGAGTTTTTCCACTTGTCACACAATGGTAAGTGATGTAAGACAAAAGGATGGAATGAAAGTTATTAACAGATTTTTCCATTCTTCTTCTCTATCCCACTGTGGTTTACAATATGCTTACTCATGTTTGGTGTTTTAAGAAGGGTTTTCTTCTTTGTTTTTCTTTTGTTGAGTTTAGTACAGACAAAAACAAACTTCCTCCAAGCCACCACTTATTAGAAACTTCTACACGAAAAAATAAAATAAAAGCTTATTATCAGCTAGGTGTTCGTTTCAATCTGTCAACAGGTTAAAAAGAAAAGAAGATGAAATTAAGATAGCAAAAAAAAAATTAAAATATACCAGCTACGTTTGACCAATGAGTTTCCAAGGTGATTTTAAAAATTAACACTTTGACAAAATTTTTATTTTGCAGACTTTGTATTACATAGTGAAAACAAGACTATGGCAGTTATTTCAAGACAGAGTACAACACAGGAAGGTCATACTTATGTTCTTATAAAAAAGTTATGAAATTCAACAACTTCCTTCCCCTCCTGTCAACAAGTGCTGAATTTCACCAAAAAGGAGCACCAAGCAGACATCCACACATACTCATTTTTTTCATGCATCCATAGCCCACTAATCTGCACACATACTAACATTCATATTTACTGACTGGTTATAAGCACCTTTCATACAGATACAGACACTGATGTGAACTTGGGGAAGGATTATAAAAAAACTTTAAACAGAAATCTACTAATTTCATCAATGTCTGACAGCTTCACTATAAGACTTCACTGGAAAGATACAATCCAGCACTAGAATCTTACACCTAGTTAACCTTAACCCAACAGGGCAGAAACTGAAGATTTTTGTGGCTTTTTGGAGTGACTGCTGTTCTAATACTTCAGAGCATCTCAATCATATTAGAAAGATATCTCTTGCAGATAGCATCAACAAAAACAGTAATAAAGCCAGTTGTTGATCCCTAATAAATGAAATAAGAACAATTATCAGACAGACATTCTCAGAATCAATAGAAAGACAGAGTAACTTAAACCATTGGGAAGTGAAAAAACATCCCACAAAACAGTCAGTAAAAGAAAAGGACACTCAATTCTACTGACATATTAGATTGGTCCCAGGGTGGGAGAGTTCACCTCAAAGAAGTCAAACATACCAAGTTAGGACAACTATAATTTTTGTCATAATGCCACTAGTCTCTATTAAAAAAAAATAAAAATTCTAATATTTCTTTGACCATGATTTTACACAATGAATTAGAAAGCTTAGAAATGCAAATGTTAAAGAAGCCATCTTTACATAGGTCCAGATCTTAAAATGTAAACTTTTTAAAAAATCTCTTCAGGTATATTTCAAGCTGTCAGTTTGCTTAGTAAGATACTGAAAGCTTAAGAGTAGAAACAGTCTGCTGAAGTCAGTGGGACTACAGACACTGAATTCAGTCATGCAGGATTTTCTCTTTAATGTTCCAGAACTGACCAGGAGACTGCTTTCATGGCAGATAAAGATTAAAAATTTAACCCACTTTCTTTAGCACTGAAGTCAGCCATTACTCACTTCTTTCATTCAATAAAGATTGACTTTTAGATCTACAAAATTTCCTGGTCACCTATCTACACATGGCCTATTTGCTCCACTGCTTATTATTATTAGGGATCTTCCTCAGGAGTCATTTGACCTACCCCTCACTGATATTACCCTTTTCCCTCTAATATTTGTTTTCTAATCCATCTCATCTGCCTGGATGAGCTCTGCATTCTCCTTACCCCATTTCCTCCTCTTAAGAGTTCTTGACTCTCTTTAGCGTGCCTCCTTCTTCACTTGTTTTTACATCCATACTAGATCCTAAAATGCATTAACAGAAAAGGACAATTACTTGGAAAACAGTACAAATCCCACTACTATGCTGCTTCCCCTGCTTCTACTCTTCTCACTCAAACAATACTCATTAGCAGCTGCCTGATTTCTTCTTAGCACGGAACACAGGCAGGTCAGGCAGCTGCTGCAGCATCTCCACTGGGTGAACTCTGTGTAAGATCACAGCAGAGAGGACTGTGCTCACATGGCAACTCCACAGCGAATGTCAACTACATCACCCTTCAGTGACAAAGGAACAAGCCACCCTTCGTCTATCTCCGAGTAGGAGTGATGCATTTGTAATGGACACAAACTTCTTCATATAGGTAAGCAACAAACTAACGTTTATCCTGATGTAACTTCCTTACGTTTCCAAAACCGTTCAGGAGAGCTGTTTCAAGTCTTGCTGTCACATAAGGTACCTTCAGAGTGTAGGTATTGTACCACTGATAGCTGCTTTAGGTAGTCAGAGAAATGTAAGGGAATGTTACTGCAATTAACAACTGACCCTTTTACATTACATGTAAGGGAAAATGCATCAGAACATATCCATATGAAAAAAAAAACCCCAAAACTATCTGAGACAGGTCCATTGAACCCCTCCAAAAAGCTTTGTTTCTGTTGCATGTTTTAACCTTGCACAAACTTTGTGGGTTTTTTTAAATGAAGGAGACTAAAAATTAAATATTCTTGTGTCATAAATAATGCAATAGAACCTCATTGTAGGTATACTTCGGAGCAACTAAGAATGTTTAATCACTTTTTTCCTAGGATTCTCCCCTAACTTGACCTTTCAAAAATTGTGCAGCATGTCAGCAAAAATAATGCACTGATGGGAAAATCCTCACAGAAGCAAAGATAGACCATTCAAGCACAAAATGAAGATTTACTTTCTAATACATCTTTTCATATGTGCTAACTAGCTCCTGTCTCTTCCCTTTAAGGAAGTGTTAGACTTGGCAAATATATGTCAGTAAAACAAACTTTAAAAATGTATCCAGATGTTCAACCCTGCAAAGGTCTGAGCACCTGAAAAGTGAGAGTTTCCCCAGATGCTCAATGCTTAACAAGAACTTTCCATATCTCTTGAGATCAAGCCTAAAAGAGCTTTTTACTTCCTGATGCCAATCCATTTAATACAAGCCTATCTCCTTCATGATGTGTTTTCTGGGAAATGTGAGCAGTGTCCGGTCTTTGAATAAATCTTTACCTTTTCAAGCCACAGAGTTCTCAGTAACATTTTAGCCATATACATCTACAGCTTACTTTGCATAAAGCAATGTGACTTTCCCATAAAAGTTGGCTTTAACATCATAAATAACTGACAAGTGTTAAATAAACTCTTTGTAAAGCAAAGCTCAGGATGCAGTGAGGACTCCCTGCAGGGACCCACCTGGCAGCAAGATGGCAGAGGCCACCACAGCTGCTCCTCCCCACCACCCCAAAGCTAAACGGGACATTGCAAGGCAGTGCCTCTTGTAAATATTTTCAATGTCACATTCACAAGGAACATAACCAGGCAAACCAAGTGCACCACTGGGATGGAAGTTACTCTGAGAAGACGCAGGTTTTGTAAGAGCCAATGGTTTCTGCTACCCTGAAAGTGAAATATCCTGGGCTAGCACACACCCAAGTTTTCACAGGTTTTCTCCCATTTTTCAAGTTACAGAGCAACACACACATCCTAAAAATCAGGCAGAAAACAAAATATTTACAAGCACTTCTGACATTTGCCCTTACACATCACTGTCTGCCATTTTCCTTGACTTTCTCCCGGTCTTTTCCACCTTAAACCCGTGCACCAGAACATCAGCCCTTTCCTGCATGGTGCCATCCCATGGCTGTATCCATGTGGAAACTCATTGTGCCCTGCCTCCCCACACAATTCCATTTCTACAACTCAGGCAAGGGGAGGAGGTAAGATCAGGGGCCTGAAGGGAACCATTGAGAGCTGTTTTAGAAGATGATTGAGCAATACACCTTTCCAGCACAGCTGCTCTGTGCATGCATACACCAGGTCCAGGGAGGCAACACGGCCAAGGAAGACAGAGTCTCCTCTGGCTGGGGAGGCTGTCTGGAGGAGGAATTACAGGGCAAGGACAGGACTCTTCCTCAGCACTGGGCCTCTGCCAAGATGAGGCAATGGGATGAAAGGACTTGACCTCTGAAACTTGCCTGAGGATTAAATGAGCTTCTTCACATGGTGTACGAATGTAACTGTTTTGATTGTGGTTTGCCATCCTACTAGACCGTAATAAGAGGTTTTCTCTCAGCATAAACAAGTTACATCAACAGCCCAAGGCGCCGTGGGACAGCATGCACACATTTCCTCCATGAGCACCTCTCCTCTGTGTGACCTTGCACCAACCCTTCATCTTAGCAGGGAGGAACAATCCCCTTCACCCACAGGCTGGGCAGGCCACCACAGGCAGATCCTTGCTGGACTCCCTCATGGTACTCAGTCAAGACAATATAAAAAAGACACTGGCAAAAATTTAGTATGGCAAAGATCCTTTGATAAGTTTTGTAAATTACCAAATCTCCTTATTCTCTACCCTGACGGTCACCAGGGACACCTTCTCAAAGTCTAATGCAAAGATGACAAAGGGCTGGGTTCCAACACCTTTATCAAAGAAATCAGATGCATAAGGACAGTTGTTTTACAGCTTCTAAGAATATTTTAAGTAACAGAGCTAAAAGCAGATACATAAATGTTAATTGACAGAAAAACATCATACTGCCTGAAGGACAAGTAACATTTATCTTACACGACAACAGATGTTGGACTTCACTCAAGGTGAAAAGGCACAAGCAGAGAGATTTCCCCTTTTCAGCACCCCATCTCAAACCTCACAGTTAGTTACACTAACAAAAATTCATAGTGCTATCAAACACTCAACAAGGGGCCTCTGTTATGCTAAGATCTCACCCAGAAATGTCCCAGAAAGAAGCTGCTCCGCTCATTTGTACCATGCCAGGTGACATGAAAGTTCAGTGATGTACTCATTGAGTACATGATGGCACTCATCTGGCTGTTCAGCACACATAAAGCACATGCTGGCTGCAGCCCCCCATAGGCCCCCATGCCTTACTTCTCAGTATCACCAGCACAGGCAACTCCTAAAGCACAATCTGATAAAAAATCTGAAAGAAGTAGCTTCCACCATCTGAATGATTTAACTGATGTATGTTAGAACAGTCTTTCTTTCATGCAGTGATACACTGAGCCTGGTCCTGTTATAAATCCAGCATGAGATTAATCGCATACACTGCTAGGGCTAAGAGGATTCTGTGTACATGGCAATCAGCCTTGGTCACCCCGAGTGAAACACTTGGGGAACTGCAGGGGAAAAAAAAGAGAATATAAAGTCTATTGTAAAGATACAGTATTGTGTTTTTTCTATTACTTATTTCATTCCACTGATGAAGAGTTTCTCTGATGAAGGGGCGAACACAGCCACGAGCTTCAGACAACAGCTCTCCAAAAGGAACAGATCTACCAGGATTTCTCATTTTAAATTCCAAGAGAAACTGGTAACTGCAACAAATCAACCTCTGTATGCTTCCAAAAATCCAGTGGGATATTTGAGCTTAACAATAAAAGAACACATTCATGCCTCCCAAACATTAACAATGTGACACTGCTAGTAACTGGTAGTCAAACAGAAACTCACTCACAGCTAGAATGTATGATTAAGTCCTAGCTGCAAACAATTAAAGAATAGATCGGGTTAATGTGTAGAAGGGATGATAAATGCACTGAAGACAGCTTCTTGAAAGACCTTCTGCACGTTTAATGAACACTAAGCAACAGAAGTGAGCTGAAGTGAGTACTTGAGCTACTAAGGCTGCTGCCTCAGTATGAAGAGCATTTCTGTACTCTACACTGAGGGGTCTTGCACGCAGCCAGAGCTGGCAAGAACTGCAATGAGCTCCATGGAACTAAGGTGCCAGAGGGCTGTAAAAGAAAAGTGGAAAGCGAGGTATCCAAAAACCTAGTATTTTAACACTAAGGAGAAGTTTGAAGCTTGCTTATCAGAAACATCTGATCACCTAATAAAGCAATCAATTCTTTCATGTATTGGCATTATACAGACATTAAGCTTTCCTTACTTAAAGGAAGAAAAGTGTTAACTGGAAAATCAGATTATCATTCTGACAGTCTCCTGCATCCAGAAAGATGGAATTGCATCTTTGCATCTGGAAAAAAATATTTAATGTCTTTATAAAAGCACTGTGGTGTAAAGTTATGATGTTAGAGGTCTTTGATTTCTTTGCTTTTGTTTCAAAATATTATTCCTGTTTGATGAGGATTTCACAAGATGTCTTAAGTCCACATGCTGGATTTCTTGTCTCTTTACCATGCATAAAGCTTTCCAGCTTCCTTAATTTCATACATACGAAAACACAAGGAGGGGTGAGCTGCAATCCACTACAACTAAAATAGGAAGCTATGAGTAGTGACCAGTACTTTGTCTGCTGAATATTACAAAATTTTGCTGGTTTACAAGCTTTTTCCTTAATGTCAGAGAAAGACCCACACTAAAAAGAAAGAAGACCTGCATCTACAAACCACTCGGAGAAAGTGGGTATGTAAAAACCAGAGAACTACACTGGCTTTAGAGAACAAGACCATTTCTCCCTGCATTAAAACCTTTCAGATACCAGCTCACATTTTTGTGTAAGGTAAGACACAAAGCTACCTGCAACAGAGAAAGCTCAATGCAGAACCAGCCTCATGCATTCTTGTCCACACTGTGTGAACAAACAGAGCACTTGGTATTGATTCCAGGCCTGGGGCCATGCTCCCTAGCAGATCACTGCAGTCCTGTCCAGCTGCCACCATAAGGCTCCCAAGCCAGCTGCAGGTGCCAAATGCTGCAAGCAGATTGCCTCTGCTGCCTGCAGACAGGGCAGGCATGCTGCACAAAGGGTACACAAACCTAATGACAGGGTCACCTCTCAGGCCCACACCACATCTCACCTGCCAGACCTCTAGGGACACCTGGGTGCAAAGCAAGAACTGCTCAGCACGAGCCAAATACAGCAGGGCCACCGGGCTGGAAAACAACTTGGTGGAAGAGGCCCTGGTTCTGAACTTGAGCCAGCAATGTGCTCTCACAGCAAAGAAGGCCATCAGCTTCCTAAGCTGCATAAGCTGCATTAGACTAAGTGTCACCAGCAGGTCAAGGGACAGGATCCTCGTCCCCTGCTCAGCATGGCTGGGACACACTTGGAATGCAGGATCCAGTTCTGGGCTCCCCAATACGAGAGAGACAAGGACTTACTCCATCAAGTTCTCCAGCAAAGAGTCACAAAGAAGATTAAGGAATGGGAGCATCTCTCATACAAAGAGAGACTGAGAGACCTGAAGAAGAGATGCCTTAGAAGGGTCTTATCAATCTATAGAAATATTTCAACGAAGAAGGAAGTACAGATTCTTTTCTTTGGTGCCCAGTCACAGGACAAGAGACAGTGGGCACAGGCTGAAATTCCACTCTAAACACAGGAAGAAAACTTCTTCAGTGAGGGTGGTCAGACATTGACATGGATGCCCACACAGGCTGTGTAGCCTCTCCCTCTGAAAATGCCCAAAATAAAACTGAGCAGAGGCCTGAGCAACCTGCTGTAGCTGACCCTGATCTTAACAAAGCATTGAATTAGATGATCTCCACAGGAACCCTTCCAGGCTTAACTATTCTCTAATTCTGTAAAAAAATAAAGAGAAAAGATAAGTCATATTAGCACTTAGAAAACTAGTAAGAATGCATATAAAGAAACGCTGAGTTTTTAGGCTGACAGTGTCAGTCACTGAAGTTTTATCAGGAGACTCAAATGAGTCATTACCTTCATTCTTCCCTCTTCACAGAGGAAGGAAAAACTGTTTTTAACTCCATAAAATTTCTTCTGTCAGGTAAACAGAAACTTTTATCAACAGCAGCTAACCAACCAGCTGAGAAAATAAGTGGCAAAATAATACTTAAAAAAACCCCCAAATTAATACATTATGCTATTTTCCCCAAGCCTTCACTGCCAGTCCTGAATTTTTAAAGTCATTAACATGCCAATTAGTACATGCTGAAATAAGAAAGTACCTATTGTGATAAATAATTACGCCCCAGAGAATATTGTAAGGTTTATGAAAACAAATTTCTTCATAATTCAAAATGATAGCACACATTTTTTCATTTTGCAGCACATGAAAGCATGCTGGCTGTACACTTATATTCCATCTACGTGTGGCCAGGGAAAATCATTGCCAAAAGCATGACTTCTCCCTGAGAGAACAAACAAAAAAAATTGAGTAAGAAAAAACATAATAAAAACATTTGTCTGAGCAACTCATTACCAAATTACACAAAATTAATAAGTTAATAGCCTTTTTTATTTCAAATAAATCCATCTCACTTAGATTTTATTTTACTATTTCATGCCAATGATGAGACTGACTCAAATAATTTACATTCAGATGTTAATGTGAAGTTGCCCAAGACTGCGTGTCTAGGGAAGAAATCCAAGGAAACAGTCTGGTCTCTTACTGCAAACCAAAGAAAGCAATTCTCAAAATAAAAACGGACATTTTCTAAAGTCACAAAACAAGAAAGTCAGACCATTTCTTTCTTTAGGAGATTTTGTTCATCTTATTGCCTTAAAATTCCTCCATAGGGGAGTGGTACCTTCCACTTGGACTCAAGGCTGTTGATGGGCAGCTCCATTCAAAACCCACAAACCCTGGCATCCCTCTGATGCTGACACTCAGCGGAGTGAGGAACAGCACTGCCCTGATCGAGTCTCTTGCCTTCTTGCCAGGATGCTTTGTCACAAAAGCTCTGTCCCAGCTCAGCGTCTCCTGAGCACATTTTCCCACAGAGAGGGACTCAAATGTGCAGAACTAGCTAATTGCATACTCCAGGACAAATGGGACATGTGACTTCTCATGGGCATGGGACATGTCACAACAGCATCAGCTGTAGAAGTTGACTCAATGTTAAGAACACAACATTAAAAGATAGCACAAGTCTTTATGCCTTCAACCAGCCTAATGTTCCTTACCAACAGAGGTAAATGAACTTGGCAAGTTAGCAAGCATTTATCCACAACTGGATTTAGCTGCATCCTGTACTGCCAAGGCATGCTAATATTTATTGTCAATAAAAATACTGAGGAGTATAAAGTAGGAAAGGTTGTTCTGCCCTCCATGTCATGATGAGTACAAATGAAGACAATGCCCAGTTAAAGAGATACTATTCAAAGTCTGGTAATAAACCCATTTCCAGAGGCAAAACAGACAGACGCTCGGGAATGCTTAAGCTGTGCTGGAGTGTCTGACATACCAGCAATATCTGGGGGGGAAGAAACAGTGAGAGAAGAAACAACTCCCATTCATGTTAAAGGGATTAGGATCAGAGTCTTGCAGACAGAGGTACTCCACAAGCCACACAGAAATCAAATGTTTTTTACAAGTTCTACATATAATAGAAGCAATGCCAAGAATTTTTTCAGGATAGACTTTACTGCACCACATTTAATTCTAGCCAGATCACACTCAGCCTGTTGCCCATACTAGACAGCAGCTTGGCTAAGCCAGGGCCATTCCAGAGAGGTTTCACAGATCAGAAGATGCCTTAAGGGATTTGATTTACAGAAATTATTTTAACATTTTGCTAATCTAAGTGATACTGCATTAAACCCATTCTAATACCCAAATTAATACAGTTTAGAATAGGAAAAATAAAAGATTGCTTTATCAGCTTGCAAAGCCAAGCACCTCCTGACCATCAACCCAATATACATTTCATAATAAAACCACACACTGGAGAGGGCATTAAATGTTAAATGTAGTACTGTAAGTGTAGAGAAGCACAGTGCCTGGTGGTAGGGAAGTTAGGTGGAGTATGCAATTTAATCACAACAGCTCCATGTGGGAAAAGACAGAAATGTAAGGCACACAGGAAAGAATGAAGTTGTCCCAAAGCAGCAATCCCATTTTTCACTTTGTTCAAAGGCTCACAGGCTTTACCTTCTACATAACTGTAACCTAAGGAAGCACACTGAAAAAATGCCAGGCAAATGAGTATTCCACCATTCAGTTCCCATTAGCAAACCATATTTGCTGAAATCCAAAAAGACTCCTTCGCTGCAGTTTTTAGTAATTCATGGAAGCCAATTACTGAGTGCTTGTAAAACACTCTTCAGATGCTTCTTTAATACCCTAGCTCAGCTAGGTTTGTACAACAGGCACAAACCACACACTCCCCAACCACGTGAAACAATTTGAGGGTAAAGAAGCCAAGATACCCATCAAACCTCCAGCTAACTTTTACAGAGCTTTGCATTTCTGCTGCTGTTTCTGGTTTCCATTTTATTCCAGTACTCCTCCCATTATTTAATGATTTACATAGCACCTATATCCATAGCTATCAGCCACCCTTTCCATACAGCCTTAAAAGGACTTGTTTAGATTTGCAGGGGGAGGGGGAGGCGAGGAAAGGGGGTTCCTTCTGACTGCACCATGTCAAGATTGTTGGAAGCTAGCAAATCCTGGCCTCCTGACCCATTTTTAAATAGCAAATTATCAAAACAGTCCTCAAGCTGTTTCTCACTAAAATCAGCTTTATGATCTACTCATAGTGAGAGATAGAAATCTGAACTTTGGTGACAAACAGAATGTGAAGCATTCTATAATTTTCACTTTGAAAGGATGCAAGAATCGCTGGCTCCTTACAAACTTGACATACTCAGAACACACACACAAAAATTTAAACAAGTCCTTTTAAGGCTACATAGCTTCTGTCTTAAAAAAAAAAAAAAAACAACCCTCACATATTTGCTGGACTGGGTTGCTAGTGCTTCCCAGGGCTCTTCTCCATTCCTTTACAAGAATCAAACCATGCCCTGTCCCCAGACACGTGGGGACAAATCCACCATCTCATTCCTCACTGGTGGGGAAGGATGGCTGAGTGACATTTCTGCTGCTTGGCAGAAGCCTTAGAA
>VZTR01001735.1:448417-467646 GCA_013400775.1 Chaetops frenatus
AGTGAGGAAAAATTAAATTGGATTAAATCACTGAAACAACAATTTTCTTTTCCTGTCCCCATGAAACTAAAGCTCAGTCTTCATTTTCTTAATGCACTTGATTACCCATCTTCACTGGCTTCAGTTCTGCATTTCCTGCCTTTGTGATATTAACGTACTTTAAAGCCCAGAAGACCAATTGGTACATAGGATCTGTCCCCATCATAAATACATTCCATAATAAAAAATTCTAGAGATGAAAATATCTTCTAACTTCTTCAGTTTATATGTCGTCTGGCATGTTTTGTCTCCATGGATACTCAAAGCCCTAATTTTCATTTGTTCTGTGTGAAATATGAGCCTTTGAACAGATACATTCAACACTAATAGTCCTTACACACAAAAACCACCACACATTTCTCAATGCAAATCTTTTCAATAGAAAATACTTGTTCTGTGAAAACCAATATTTCTTGTGGACCCCACGAGTCCTGGGCAGAAGATGTATTTCCTGTTTCAGTCAACATTTTATATGAGAGGAGGTGACAAGAGAAAGGTGAGCATCAGCTGACTGAGAAGCTGTTCAAGGAACTCCCTGCTTCTATGGAATAAGCTCCTAATTGCCAACCTGAGTTTCTTTATGCCTAGCTTATGATTCATAGCTGTGCTTTAATGGAAAGAATTCTTTCTTTTCTGTTTATTCCCTTGATGTATCATTGACAATAATCACATCCTTCTCATCTTCCCTTTCACTATGCTAAGCAACATTATTCTCCTTCAGTGCTCAAGATGAGAGTACCTCTATTTCCTTAATTGTTTTCACACAATATCTCAAGATATTAATTGATCTTTCTTTAACATGGGGCACTGGAAATGCAGTCATATTCCCAGTGAAACTGTATCAGTGCTCTTTGCAATGCTATAAACGCTTTTCTTTCCCTACACAAAATCTAACACCAAATACAAAGTCTGTGGTTAGAAAAAGAAGAAAAAGAATACCATACTTTTCAGAAATGCAAAAATTATCAAGGAGAACCATCAAATTATTCTGACACAATCTAGCTATGGTAAAATTATGCTTCATTTTCCTCTCCCATTCATCATTATTCCTTATTTTTAATGACTTCCTTGTTCTAAACTCTTTCTTACAACAAATGTCAGAATAATCAAGCTATAGTTGCCCAAGTCAGATTTTTGCTTATTTTTAAAAGGAAAAAATATATTTGTTATTCACTAATCATATGTGAGCAGCTCTGGAAGGACTTAGCTATCAAAATGCTTGAGATCAGATTTTAAGGTTTATGTGTCAGTCTCTACAGTATTTTGAGCTGATGTGTAATGACACAGCCAACACAAACCTTGCAGAGAGCACATCATTCTACAAGAACAATCAATAAAGCTAAGGAGAGGACCTTGTGCCATTATTATTGTCATCTAGGGATGGATATCATATGGTTCCCAGGATCCAGGAAGATTGGACACTTAGGTTTTATTCTTAAAACAGAGATTCTATTTTTCAGGCCCTTATTTACACAAATAACCTTGGCTTTAATACAGCACCTCCAACATTATCACTCTGTTGAGAGTGGAGGTACAAAATATCTCATTTTGAGATAATTTCTGTATTATTTTTAAGGTATACTACTTATTCAGTGCATCATGGCTTCATTTCAGTCCCTGATTCTGTGTCTGAAGGACACCTTTTATGTGCATCAGCTTCCTCTGCAAAGAACTCAGCTTGACGTTTTACATCTTGCACAGAAGCCTTTAGCCTTCTTTGTTTGCAGGATCTCTGCTTACCCTCTATTCTGAGGCAGTTAATCATACATTTGCATTTCCAATAGAATGTTTTATGTGTGGTTTTGACAGCTTGGGGACTTTGTTTTCTGGAGAAAAAATTTTTAAAAATTGACTGTCCCCTGATCTCTTCAGTTCAGTTGATTAATTCACTCAGCTTTATTCCCTGCATTTTGTTCAAATTTCATTTGAAATTGGTTAAGTTGTCAGCATTTGTTCCAGTACTGTTTTCACAGTCAGCTCCTCCACAAGGTCATTCCTACATACCAAAGCCAAGCCTGAAATGGAGTGATCTTTTCATTCAGTAACTATAAGGAGAAGAAATATGTTGACATCCAGAAATATCCTTCCGATCATTATTAATAGCATCTTCTCCAAGGAATAAAAGTTTCCCATAGATATGGATCTCCCAGTAGTATTTCCTTCTCTAGCAATGCTGACTTCTACACAAAAGCTGAACGTGGCATCTAGAGCAGCCCTCTAATCCCATCTCACTGAGCCTCACACCTCAGACCTGCCAGGGCAAGGTAAAGCAGCACAAGGAGCACAGACCTGGGCACTTGTCCATCCCATCAACCAGGAGGCCTCCCAGGCAATCAGCAACTGGGATAACCTTCCCACCACCCCCAGGCCATTCTGGCACTGTGTGAACAGGCTGGGAAGCACAGCTAATATCCTTGCATATTTCATTAAAAGTTCACTCAGAATCCATTTTTAAAGTAATCCAAACGACAGAAAAATTTAAAAATTCGTAAGTTTTGCCATGGGTTTTAAAGCTTCTTAAGTCTGTGGATCCCTTCCATCAAAAAACGTGAGAGAATTAGCCAGTCTGACCTAACAAAAGATTTTTATCATTATTAGACATATGCTTACAGACAGACAAGTTTGAAGACAATTTATTCTTAATTTGGCATTTCAGAAGCACCTCTCACCTTTGTAGTGTAACAAAGGCAGCTTTAAGTACTTGAGTGCAGTTGTATTTATTAACACTTTGCATGAGTCACCACTTCCAAATGCCTTATGCTGTCCTTAAAATCATGCTGGCATATATTTCCTTTTAGCATTTTGCTAAGTGCTACTAAAACTTTACAGCCCTGGGGGAAAATTATGTAGGAGACAGCTGGCACACACTTGAAACAATGAAGCATACATAGATCTGTTCATCCTTTGCCCCACTCAGATTCAAAACAAGCAAAAAAACACCTTTACTTAATGTAATGTCATCCATAAAATTTGACATTTACAGATTACTTTTCCCCCAGAAAATGCAATATATCCCTGGTAAATCTGCACAAAGGGCCACTGCTTAGCACAAGATAATGATCTTAAATCCCAAAAGTACCCATGTAAGAAAGCGAAAAAAAACCAATATGCATTTCTTTAAAATATATTTAATTTTAAAAATAAATAGGTTCACAGTAGAATCTCTTTAAAGAGTACTTACTATTCTGACTTTTTAGTCTTACATTTTCTATTTTCAAAATTTTGGCAAAACAGAAAGAATAGCACCACTGAAGTGAATTATTTAGGGAGAGGACTGAAAAAGTTCACATTATTTCTTTTAAGTTGGTGAGGTCATCTTTGTCAAATACCTATGTAAGCTCCAGGCAGACGTGTGTTTCTCCTATTGACAATGCATCTGTAACCACTGATAGTGAATCGTAGAAATTGGAGGTTTCCTCCAGATTAAGCTATCCATACAAAAATGAGTTAGTGACAGGAGCAGTGGTGCAAACAAAAAAGAATCCATGAGCAGAGGGTTTGCCCACTGTAATGAGCATCTGCTTCACCTCCTGTGGTTTGATGTGGCAGGGACACACCTGGGAGCTTCTTCCACAGTTGCTGCTCCGAGTGCCAGGAGTTTTTATACCCCCTAGGCCATGCCCCAGGTACTGGCAGAAGGGCAGGGGGCTGCAGCAGCTGCAAGGGATCAGGGCTTGGGCTGGGGGCTGGCTGCCAGACCCAACAGCAGCAGGGTCACCTCACCTATGCCTTTCTCTCTCTCATCAGTACTTAGCAATTTCCCCTTCTTGTCATCCCCCATTAGCTTCAGTTTGCTACCTCCCAACTCCACCTCTTCCTCTTCTGTCCCCAAAACCAAGCACCATTAATAAACACACTTTAAAGGGCAACTCCAGCAGAATGAGAAAGATGAGGAATGTCCTCGGCTTCCCTCTTCTCTGCCTGCAGAGGCAGCAAATTTCAGTCTCAGAGGATGATTCTTCCTTACTGAGGAACTGCAGAATAAAGTTGATTAAGGCAACTATTTAAAAGATGGGAAATAAAAGGAAAAAAGTAAAGTCATGAGCTGAAAAGGTTGCCCAGGGCAGTATTTGTCTAAATGAAGAACACTGCAATGTTGATGTCAGCTGCTAAGCCTGGGCTCCATTTATAGTTGGGGTGAGGAAAGGATCATGACAGGGGACATTTTCCCTTTGACTTCAGGCCATGAAATGAGCTCCTCTCGGTCTGCTCTCACATTTTTTTCCCCACTGTGTGTGAAGTTCACCCCTGAAGAGGGCAACAAATGCAGAGGACAGTTTCTAGGCAGAGAAACAGAACAAGGGTGTCCCTCACAGCAGAGCCAGCATCCTTTCCACAGGCCAAACAAAATGAAGGAAGTAAAACTTGGATAAATAACAGGCCAGCAAAAGTGCAGCTTCAACTAAAAGCTCATATATTCATGTTGCCCCAAGAATAAATTTAAGTCAATATAAAAAGTTGGTCACATGGCTCTGGAAGAGCCCTTCAGCTGAAGGAGTGAACTGAAAAAACCATCGAACCTCTTAAACACGGACCCTACTGTGTTTATCTAAGAGATTGCACATAGCTGTGTGCACCAGCAAGGGGCAGGGATCCACAGCCCAGGATGTTCCCCATGTCTTACATTCTGAGATACTGGCCAAGGCAAATTTTGCTAACTTTTCAAGTATTTTCCCTCCCAAAAAAATCCCTTCCTAGTTTCAAGCAATTATGAAGAGTTATAGGTTGAAAGACTGATTTTCTTATAAAAAGTAACAGGACAAACATGCTTCTTTGAAACCTTCAGGAAGGAGATCAGTCTCCTAATTTGCCAGACATGTAAGTAATAACTGCACTAGCACGTTTCCAGAGTTCTTTTTATCTCTTTACTATTGCCACTCTGTTTGAAGAAGAAGCAGCAGGTTCTCAGGAGAACAATAATTAATGGAGTCAGTCTAGAGATCATTTCCTCCAGTCCCTTTGCAGTGCTAAATTGCATGAGTTTCCAGGAAACAGAGTAAAGTGGACAATCTAAACCTACTACAAATGGGAGTTGGATGTGTACCAAAGCAATGGGGGCCATGCACATGTTTAAGAGAGTTCCACAAAAGCTGCTATTTCTTGGTCTTTTTTCCCTGTTTTTCTTGATGCTCAAACCTACAGAGATATACTAAGACTAGAAGTACACGTTTCAGAGGTCATTTAGGAAGTAATTTAAATATATTTAAGACTACATACATGTAAAGCTATGGAAAATGTAAGTAAGCTGGGAGACTACCAAACACTCCTGACACAAATATAACTAATCTGTGACTAAGAGGCAGGATCATCACACACTCCTCCCAGAACAAGGCTAAATGGCAGACACAGTTTTGATCCTGAAGCAGAGAAAACACAAATGAGCATCAAAGAAGGCACCAGAAAGCAGACTGTCAAAACTAATAAATGACCTGAGAAACTTCTGGATGAATTTTTATGTCTCAGATCCAGCCTAGGTGCTGTAGAAGAGGCACCCTACTGCAAGCATAGCTACAAGTAAAAGTGCATTACTGCAAGTTCACCTCTACTTTATTGATACAAATATCTGGGCCCTTATCTTTTTCTACAAGTTGGTATATTGTTCATTTCCATAGCTAATGCAATTACTTCTGCTGCTGTCAAAAATGCTGCAACTTTTCTTCTTCCTTCTTTTTATTTGATGAAAGTTAACACTGGAAAGAGAAGATTTTTTTTAAGGAAAAGAATTTCTGAGATATAATTGTGCAAAAATCACAGGTGAGGTTTCAATAATACCAACAGTGAAAATACCACAATAGTCCATACTCACAATTAGGCATTAGAACAGCAAATCTAAGCTTGCACCAGAACATGGCATACTGCTCTCTTGTATCTTTCAGAAGATACAAGAAATGTCTGTACTCATAAAGAAAACAGTTTTAAATGGATAACTGAACATAGTTCTGGCAAGATAACTTAAGCATCTTTTAGTAAGTGTGAACAAGTTGTTACAACCTCAGGAGGCCAAGCAGCAAGCCCTGCTTGCTCCTCCTGTGTGGTGGCCATTGACACCAATGGCATTTGTTAAAGACCAGCTGTGATGTGGCTGATTGGGTAATCTTGTGGATAATCTGAAGTGAATTCCAACAGAGAACACAAGGACGGTATACAAAAACATACACAACTAATACATTGTAATACATATACGCAAGAGAAAGACAGAAAGCAGGCAAGCTTCTGATTACAAGGATCTTTTTTTTTCTCCCAAAGAAACAACTTTTGGGCATTGCTCCTTGCTAAGATGATGGTTTGGCCTTCGCTTGCATGGGTAGGTCAGCAGGGCTGTTCATATGAATGTGGAACTCAGCCTGAAGTGCTGCTCTTCAGTGATGCTGATGCTTCAGTGAGCAAAGAAAAGCTGCAGCTGAAGTCTGGGGGAGCTAATAAACCCCCAGAACTAACAAAACCCAAGACATTGGTAAGTAGTTGACAAGACTCAGGATTCACTGAACACCGGAGGACAAGGGTATTTTTTCAGCCCTTTTTTGAGTGCTAACACAGCTTCTGTACAAGGAATTCCTTTACAGTGTTTCTCAGACAGAGCATGCACCAAACACTGGTGTACGCTGGCCCAAGGGGCAGTGGTCTCGCAGCAACTGCCTGCTGCCAGCAGGAATGGAGCTCAGGAAGACATCCAGCTTCACCACCAGTAGGACTGTATCTACAGTGCCCACCCAAACACCACCTTACTGCTCTCGTTTGAAACAAATGGGAACACTCTCTGTAGCTCTGAGCAGGTCAGGATACTCCTGGCCTTCAGTCTTCACTATATTTGCTTATTGATAACCACTAGCGAGGCTGAAAGCACCACTCATCCAGGAGTGCAGGCCAGGATCATCTGAACTGCATGTGGCTCAACATGGACAAAAAGGACTCCCAAATGCAAAGAATTTGCATCGTAAGACACATTTGTAATGGGTGACAGGGAACACAGAGCCATTCATTTACCCACTTCTGCTTCAAGCAGGGAAGCCTTGAGAAGATTTGAAGAAAGCTCATGTAAAAGCAATCTCAATTGCCTGATGAATATAATCAAAATGTCTGTTTCTTTGTCTGCTTACTTGGAGCCAGATTGAGAAATTGCACTTAGAGTTAAATCTCTGTCTAAATGCCTAAATACGCAATGTGATGAGTCAGAGTATTTATTGTTGCCTTGCTCCAATCACCCTGTTAAAGCAGCATTCAAGCTTGCTTTAAAAGGGATCCACAAAGATAGCTAGAGGCCAGTTTAGGCAAAATAACAAGACATCAATTCCTCATGGTAACTCCATTAACTTCAGAAACTTAACCTAGAATAAATTGTGACCTCCTCTTTTCCCCTTTGTTTTTGCATTCTTAATAAATAGAAATTCTACTGAATTAACAGAAAACTGAGTAGTATTACCATTAGTGGGGAAAAAAAGCTTCATGGGAGAAAACAGCAAGATGAATCACCAAGAACATAACAAGGTTATTTGTGAAAACCAAGGACATACATACACACTCTATTACACATTATTACTTCCAAATGCACCAAAATGCATTAAGCGCTTTACAGAACAAGCTATGTACAAACTCTGCTCTTGTCAGTTTATAAATTTGACTTCGTAAACACTGAAACCATCCTCACCCCTTGTCAGGCAGCCATGTGACTGCTGGGATTTTCAGAAGCAATGACTGAAAACTGCTTTCAGTTTTGAAGTTTGCTTTACTCCAAAACTCGGAAGCAGAGCTATACCACCTCAGAAAACTTCAGTAATATATATTGTAAGGAAAACATTTGTCCACGTAAAATGAAACCTTGACTTAGCTTGGTCTTGGCACCCTTAGGAGAGGAACAGTGTTAGACAAGAGATCAAAGCTTCAAGTGTCTCAAACACAAGACTAACAGACACAATGCAGTGACAATCTATACAAGACAAGGGGGGAAAAGAAGAGAGAGTCACTTTAACATCTGTCTTCTACATCTTCGCAGCTAAAGGTCTTCATCTGGATTTGAAGGGTTCAAACCAAAGCCCCACCCTGCAAAATGACACCAGCAAAATTAAAGGAAATATAATTAACAACTGACAACAGCATGAAGATCTGAGCTCTAACAAGCCTATCTTGGGAGAACGTGTGTTACCAAATTACACACATAACATGGGAGAAGTGAAAAACCTTGCTATTTCATGTGACTTTTAGTGAAAGGGACACTCTAATCTGCAATGCCTCACACATTTAAGTAAATAGTTATTAATAGCCAATGTATTGTATTTATTTTAACACTAAAAGATAAAGAAAGCTGATTAAAAAGTGTAAATATTCCACCAGAAATCTTACAGAACGAGTTAGGCTGAAAATGTGCTCTGCACAGCATTTTTATTAAAAATTGCTGTGCATGATCTATAGAGCATCTGTATTTCATGATGGTTTATTTTCTCACTTTCTTGCAAGAGACAGAATTTAGGAAAACTTTAAAATAAGCAATAGATAAAAAAGCATCATCAGAAACATGTTAGTAAAGGAAAGGAATTCAATTATACTTCTTCAGCTGAAATTTAAGGCATGAATTCTACGTACAGGGCCAGTGATTTAAACAACTAGTAAAAAATATAGTAAGATACAAGTAAACTCTCCTTCATATTACATGCTAGCTAAAGTAACAGGCACTCTATCTGCAGGCATAGATAATAACTGTAATGACTTCCTGGCCATAATATTTCTTCTCAAACATTCTGGGCTATGCTCATGAGAGAGGGAAAAAAAAAACAAACCAACAAACCAGCAGCTTGCTACTCATCAGATTTTCTCCCTGTGTGCATTTTAGTTACTCTTTATTTAAGGTAGGGACAGAAACACTGTCTCCTTCACCTTTTTCAGTCTTGCTGAGAGAAAAGGAGTTGCAACAGCATAAAATCGTTTTGCTGCGCAGCAACAATTGCTGGCACACCAGATAAGAAAAAAAGCCACAGCCTGATGCCTCAGCTGGCCAAATGAGCAGGGCTGGCTCCTAGTAAAGGCATCTTTTCAAATTCAGCTGTATAGACCTCAAAGTTGCTGAAAGACAATAAATTTGACAATCATCCAAGTAATTTTTTCCCATCACTTCACAGAAGATGACTAAAGGCCTCTATGACATATTTAAGGGCACAAAAATAGTTCCTGCTTACCTGGGTTTGAGAGAGCCTGCAGCAACACAAATACAAAATGAGATAACTTAAAATGGATGATGGAAATGCAGAAAGGAAAAAAAGATAGACATTGGTGTGACACACAGTATTGGAAAAATCAAAGTCATAGCACTGCAGCAAGGGCCACAGTCTTGACTCGAGTTCAGCCTAATTTAGAGGCCAGTAGGCAGTATGGCAATTTTGACTTCTGGCCAGAAATGCTGTTCGAGTACTGAAGGACCTAAATACTCTCCAGCCATTATGTATACTCTCTGGAAGTAAAACACATGATTCAGCATCACTGATAAAAAACTATCCAAAATTGTGCAGAAAGACTCAATAACTGGAGACTCACAAATGTCTCTTATCAAGGAATGCTTTCAAGACTACAATGCTATCAGAAAATAAATTTTTGCAAGGACCACTTCCAAAGCCATGAATGACCTGTACTGGGACAACTATCATTCATTAGAGAACTCACAGCAGGAAGAATGTCTCCCCCAAAAAATATGGTTAGCCAGAAGGGAAATCATCAGCTGATCAGCATTCAAAAAGGACAAGAGCATCTCTTCTGTAAATAAATGTAAGCAACTCTCCTTGTTACAATAAAGTAACAAAAACATTTGACAGAGTAATGTACAAGGTATAGAGGACTTTTTACTCCTTTTCTCCTCTGTAACTCCAACAGAGTTTAATTCTGCCCTACTGCAACATTTTTATCATCTTAAATTCCTAAAATATAGAATTCAACATGGCTTCACATGGGCTGTGCATTCATGCATGTAAAATTTTGACTAAAATGCAGATGCATTCTGGAAGACAGGTAAGGGGCAATAAAGCTCAAAAAATTGCATTCAGTTAGTCCATTCTCCTGTGGCCTTAGACTGAATTTCAGATTTACATCAATCTAAATCAGACCTTGTGAATACATTTCAGGGTAAGACATGCAAAAATAAGAAAAATCCACAAATATTTATAGAGAAATTCATACTGTCAGTCTTCAGTAACTCTCAAAACAAAGCTCATCACTAGCAACTGCATTCCTTCCAGCCACAGCGTCGAACTGCAGGCTCACTCAGCCACAAGAAAACAAAGCAGCCCAAAATGATGCACCAGAAAGATCCTTGCCCAAAAGATAAAACTGTGTGCCCTGAATCACAACGGAGCAGGAGTTCACTTTCTGCTGAAAAAGGACTGTGAACTTCCTCTGGAAAGCCCAGCAGCTTTAAATCCAAAATACCAGGTCATGCTGAGAGCAGGATAGACACATGCACTTGTGTGACATTACTGTTTTTACTCCTGGAAAACTTAAGCTTCTGTCCATCACACACAACTGGAGGCAAGGGATGCAACTCTCAGCTGCTCACGGTTCTGTGTCACAGCTGGCAATCATCTCCCCTGCACCTCCAACAGTCAGCTCAGGTAACAGAGCTTTTGAGGTTATGAGGACAGGGCTCAGCAGTTCCCCTGCCCCTGAGCAGAGGTGTTAGAATGTGCTGCCTCTCACCCAGATGATGCTGAGAGCTATGCAGTGCATCTCTCCAGTGGAAACCCATCACTGAGGTATCTCAGCACCTGATCTCAAGACCTGAACATGTTGCATCCCTCACTGCAGGGGCAGCCCCTGAGGCTCACATGTGCTTCTCATGCGTTGGAACAAAACCCCCTGGTCATTGCTGCTTCCTCCACTTTTGCAAGACACTGCAGACACCACAAGAAGTAAGAGATTCAGCAGCTGCAACTCTGAAAGACGTGCACCCTCCAGTTAAAAGCCAAGCCATGTCCTTCCTCTCCTGCCACCTGCTCCCACCGTTTGTCCAGACGTGCTCAGAGGCCAGAGCAGGCAGTGAACTCAGCTACAGAAGCACTCACAAGGGAGACCACAGAAACAGGCATCTGGGAGGGGAAGCAACCGGCTAATCAGGGGGTTCCTCAAGTACTCAGAGAGATCTCTGCTTGCAAACAAGAAAACCCCTCTGACATTCTGCCACAAGTTCCTCAGTGCCACACACCGCTGTAAAATAAATCACTCGCTTTTATTTAAGATAACTTCCACAGAAATGGGGAATATCTCCAACATTCAATTTGTGCAGCTACAAAAGCTGACATTTAAAGGGATACATAATAACAGCATGCAAATATTAATGACAGCCTGCACTGATACAGGACAAGAACAATTCAGCACAGAAGAAAAAAAGATAAACATTTAATGCCATACTACCAGTTCGCTGGAATATGAGACAATTTGCCATGGGAAATAGAGGGTGTGGCCTCTGCACAAAGCTGGACTCCACATCTGTTCCATGAGCTGGGACATATTTCACCAAGAATAGGACCGGGTTGCAAGTACCTATGGTTTTCTTCCAGCACAATTTATTTATGGGTTTGCTTTGGTTTTCACACAGCTCTACATACTGTGCTCATTCAAAACCCCCACCTGGAAAGCAGAAATACATTTCCAAGTTTTTAAGCAAGCTTAATCAAACAATGATCTTCAGATTCTTTTCCACCGCTTGTGTTTAAACAAAGTGCTTTACAAGCCTTGGGATATTTATTAATAGGACCAGACTGGAAAAAAATACAGTAATCACACAAATGAGAATTTCAGCCAGCAAGGATACTGATTCCATATGCCAAGTCACGTATGGATGAGCATTACAGGACCTTTTACAAATTAACAGGAAAAAGCGAAAAATAGTCACCATTAAACACCATTTAATTTAGGTCTCTGTATCAAATCTGACACCCCAAACAATGCAACTGACTTTGTAAATATTTAAAACTTTGCAAATATTATACCTTTATCAACATCAAAAGAAAACAGCAAGTTTCAGGAGACAAGACTTAGGCCAAAGTTTAGGTGCATACTTAGTGATTCAAGATGCTTGATTTCAAAGAAATTTATCATCTACCATAAACAAAAACACTGAAGAGTGGCTCGAATCTACTATAATTATATAGCATAGTTTGAATTGTAAAATCATAGGATGATCTATCTCCATGGCAGCACAGCAAAAGTGACCGATAATCCAATTCACATAAACTAATGCACAAAATTATGAGATATTATTTTGAAGTAAACAATTCAATTGTATGATGAAACATCAACAGCCTCCAGTATAATTTCCACAGCTTTAACTACCTGCTTCAAAAATGTAAAGCATCCAAGCATGAAATAACAGCAGAGTATTCTGCAGGTAGTTAAATCAGCACTTACTCTTCCTGCATACCTGAGGGCACCACAGCCTGAAAAACCCAAACTTTACTTAGGTTGCCCTTAGCAACTGAACACTAAATACAGTCTATTTAAGTACTGCTGTAATATTCAATTTTCCATCAGCAATTCATAACATTTTTTTATTTAGTGGAGGATATAGTCAGAAAATCTTTCTAAATGTGGGCTATCAATAACACTTAGATAGTAAGCATTAGAAAGAAAAAACATTACTTACTTTTCTTTTTGAGTCAGCCATGCCTGATAAGATCCAGGTATCTCCCAAGGGAGCACTACGATTTGACAGCCCTTCAGAGAAACTTAATGTGAACCATGTGGACTTTGTCAGCCAAGGCATGTTACAGAAAGGCTGTCAGATTCTTTTTGTAAGCAAAACAATGCATGCAGACCTCCTTTATTCCCTAGACAAGAAAAAGCCATTTCACTGCACAGAGGGAAATGTCTTTCTATATTCTCAAATGCCACAGAAAGGCAGCAGTAGTGTGGAATTTGAACCCTGAGTACATCCTTTCCAAGTCACTAAGAGTTCAGCTGTATTTCTGCCACAGGTACAGGTATTCCTTTAGAACAAGAGCAGCAAACATACCTTGCACAGAAATACTACTTGGTGAACAACAGAGGTACTTAGCAGATAAATGAAAGAAGTTCAATAATCCCTATTGACATGATCCATGTAAACCAGAGGTTTCCTTAGGTGTCATTTTCATTTGAGATTTAGATTTTAAATATATATGAAATTTAGAAGAGCTGCAGCCAGCAAAACTACTTTACTATATTTAACTCTCCAGAAACAAATCTCTCGAGTAAGTAAATCTCCTTCTTCACAGTTCCACACAGACATTTGCGCATAAAAGGTAACCAATTTGCAACTGAAGATAAATAAAAGTAGAACCAACTATCTAAATATATCTGTGACCTCACCCATCTTCCATTTACTTCACTCCTCAGGCTGAAAGAAGTGTGAAGACACATCTGCAAATTTCAAAAAGCTTCTGGGAAAAAGGACTGAAATACAAACCATCAGCTTGTGCGGGGAACATTGACTATGTGGAGTTCAGTATCTTTACTTGGCAGTAGCTCTGTATTCACACCATCATCACACCTGAACAATCTCTAAAGGCTAGCATGTGTTTCCACACACAGGTTCTTTCACAAAGAGAAATATTTCCACAGGCAAAGAAAAAAAATTTAAGAAGGAGCAGAGAAGAGCCTTGCTCAAAAATCACCAAAAAAGGACATAACAGAGACCAAAATCCTCATCTTGCACTTCATCTATGTGGCTAACCTTCATTCTAGGCACAGGTTGCTGGTTTTAGCCACAGATGACCTTGCTGCTCAGGCAGACCTGAGTCCAAAACCTCATCCTGAAGCTTTGCAAACAACTAGTGCTGGTTGATTCAATCTTCTCCTGGAGAAGCAGAATCAGCATAAACCTTCCTGGGGAAGCACAGCACCACATCTGAGCCTAATGATTGTGTGCTCCTCTGAAGAGAAACCCTGAAGATCCACTCACATGGGAGTTTTACTAAACAGCATCTTTTTAAATACTATTATAAGAACTGTAATTGCTCTGCAGGGACAGATTATGCTAGAGACAGACAGAGAAACTGAATAAAGGGAAGCTTTACCTCCTACTGTCTGTACACAGGGTGGCCACTTTCTCCATACTTTAGGCCACTTCTATTCCTGCACAGTATCTGGGAGCAGACTAATAAAACCCATCAGTGTGGCTCTGCACCTAACCTAGCAAGTCCTGCCTAACTCAACCTGCATCTGCACCCCATCTTTCTCCTGCACATGAGAGGAAAAACATTGACATCCACATGTCAGTGAAGAGCTCCCGGAATATACATCAAGTGTTCAAGAGCTGCAAAAAAATAGAATCTGAGCAGAATGGAAATCTACTTCCTGTAACTTTTTTAAATTCTGAGACACACACAAGTCCCTTGCTTCCTGTCTTCCCTGGACTCCAGCTCTTTGGTGTTAACTCGTGGCCACTTTGCACAGCAGATAAAAAACAGCTGGACTAACTTCAGATTCCATCAAGCCCAATCAAAGCTTGGCCTTGGTGTTCATATTGAGTGACAAAGAGTGCTCACTTTCTATATTTATATGTGCTCTTTAGAGATTAGCAAGAAAAGTACTTTCAAATATTGCAGAAGTGTAAGCATGAGTCATCACTGTCACTGGGAATTTCACCCAAATGAAGAATGAAGCACTGGGCTCAACAGTCATCAGAAATCATATTCCTCCTTCCAAAAAAATCCAACAAGGTGAGCAGAAGTCCTTGATGAATAGAATCCAAGAATCAGATGTCAGAAATCTGACATTTAACAGTTCCTCTACTGCTAATTGCCTCTTCTGTAGCTTCCTTATTTGGTGAATTCTATAGTTTTCTTCACAATTTCCTAATTTGAAAACAACACCAACAGAGCAATTAAACTTCCTGAACAAGTTAATTCTGCTTTTGAGTATTCAGGATAGGAGAAAATAAGCAGCTACCTTCTGTGGAGTAGAGATGTTTAAGTTTTCTTTGGTGGGCAGGAGTTTACTCTCCAGCCCACAGCCTGCCCTTAACCTCACCAAACCTAAGTACAAAAATACATTATAATTGATTTGCATACACACTGGCCCAGCCTGCCAGTGCTGCTTCTTGCTGGCAAGCTTGTCGGGAAGAGAGAGACACCAGTCAAATGGTCTAGGTAAAGGCAGCACACTTGTTAACCCAGTAAGATAAATCACTTGTAGGATTTCCTACAATTATGGTAACAAATGTGGTCTGCTTGTGGCATGTAAGTTTGTTGTTAAAATCTGTGAGTGGCTGAAGGCTCAAGTCATGAGGCAACATGTCCTGAAATCAGAAACACAAGCAACTGCCTTTAAAAGTGGATTCTTGCAAAACACAAGCAAGCCCACTGGAGGATGTCAGTGCTTGGGTCCTCCCCTCAAGGAGTTTTTTACAGTCCCAGCTTACCGTTTTAAAGTGTCACCACCAATCTCACTACTCCACTTTGAATTATTCTAGTATCTAATTGTTATGAGGTACATTAGCATTACTACAACTGCAATATTGGAGGAAAATGTCTATTTCTCTCCTTTTACTCCCTCTGTGCTCCAGCAAGCAGGAGGTTCACTAGTGTCATAGCTTCCCTTGCAAACTGTTTCTTTTGTTTTCCCCATCCTTCCATGCAGACTGACGGATTTAAGACACCAGAGTGATCAGCAAGTCTGGCTATCACCCCAGCAAGGGGTCACTTGGCACAGGCTGAGCAAACACACAATGCAATGCCCCAAACACTGCTGGAGGCAGGGGAAAAAAACCCTTCTTTTCTCCAAATACTCTCCAATGTCTGAATTTGAGGTGACCTCATTATCAGCAATAGATTCAGAAGCTCAAACCAACTCAAAGTTGTGTTGTCCAGGGACTCACACATCCCCTCCACTCTGGATGCCAGAACACTCAGTTTTTGGCCCCAAGAAAGCCTCGTATCTTCTCCTTAGATGAATTCCCCAAGGTACCTCTCAAGTCATGGCAGCCACTTCCAAATCCCAGCTCCTCCCCATTTTCTCATATTCCCTGGTGAAAGACAGCCAGAGTTTCCTCATCAGGGCAAAATGTCCTTTCCCTTGAGGGAAATCCTTTCTGGTAAATGTTTCAAGACAAAACAACATTAAAGATATTACACTAAGATTAAAATGGCTATATCCAAACCAGATCATGCTCCAAGCTTCCTGCTTTGAACCACTGAGGGGTCGGTTGATTGGGCAACAGCTGGGGCTGTTTTGAGTCTTTTTGTTACAGAAAAAATCTCTACATCTCAAGTAACCAACAGATTTCTCAAAGTAAGTACAATATTGCCTTCTGGTGTTTTAGCCAAAATACATGAAGTTAATTTTTAGTTCCCCCATAAAGCAACTAAGATGGGAAAAAAAAGAGAATTTAGCAATTTAGCAACAAACAGGAAGAAATCCCAAGTCAGGAAGGTGACCATCCCTTTTAACGAAACTACATCAAAACTGTTCCTGGAACATTTGGAGATTTTAGTATTAGTTACAAACACCACAATACCAAAAAGAGCTTGTAATTCAGAGTAATTCAGCCAGAAGATTAGTGGGCAGGTAAAACTAACCCATGTCTAAAAATTAAAGGGTACAGTTTGGCCAGGCAACATACAACAAGAATGAGATATCATTTACCTTTCTTGCAAGTTTTAATAAAAATGTCATATAAATAGATGAGAAAGGGAGGAGCGATCTTTGGACTAGTGAAATATTAGGAGGAAAAAAAATTGTTTCTGTGATCCAATGCAAGTATAACTGTCTCTCAATCTGCATTTTGGTTTGTTTCTGTATAGCTTTTTTTACACCTACTCCTTTAATAATGTATTTTCATTCATTTTCAACTGGATGGTTTCTTTTACTTTTTACTGACAACAATGCTTCAGCTTACTAAAATTACCTCTTTGCCTAGTGGAGGTTTTTGGTAAATCAACACCAATGTTGAGTTCAAAATGGAACTGTGACATAATTATCAGTCATCCCACTCTCACTCAACACACAGAGGATCCAGTGTGCTATAGGTGATGTGATCGTACCCACTGACATAACAGTCTTAAGCTATTAAGTCTGTGTTTGCATAAGCGATGCTTGCAAACACACTAGGAAGCCTCAGAATCCCAGCGTCATCCCTGTTGATTTATGGCTACATTATTGTGTTGCACTGGCTGTAGCACATTGCAGAGCTCAGGGGCTGGTACAGCGGATCCAATGTCCAAACAACACGAATTTTCCAAGTTTAGCTGACTGTAGCTTGGTCCTGAGGCTCAAATACCCTTCAAGCTCCTGGAAGCTTCAGGAGCACCACCTGAACAAATGCTGTTTCCCATGCTCTCACTACCCCGAGACATGAAGCAAAGCACACAACTGGGGAAGACTGGGAGACTTCCTTCAAAAGCACACTGCTGATTGGAATGAAGATGCTCGTGCAGATGCTTCCTTTTAAATGAGAACCACAAAACTTTAATTATCACTCCTGAAAATCGGAAGAGCTCAGCACAGAAATCACTGTAATTTCTTCTGCCAATAAATTAATTGCTATCAAATGCTATAACTGCATCATTTTTATTTCACAGTTATCAAAACAATCCAAGAACTTGATTTGTATTTACACCACGCAATTACCTAATGAGAACGGTACTTCATTACATTTAAGCAGTAATTACTAAGGTGTCAATACAAGAAAGCTCTACAGGCTTAGCTTATCATCAAGTCAACATTTCCTCTCATCTAGGTTTTTTTCATAGACTCCACATTAAGCCTATGCATGGATAATGCACAGCATCCAGATCACGATTCTCCGGGCAAACCACTAATATCAACTACAAATGTCACTTGCCTCCACGATGTAACTATATGTTGCTACTTCGTTATTGCAATATATCCTAAAATAGTAAAAAGTACTTTGAAGTTTCATTCTTAGGTGCACAATCTCCCTTTTGCTGCAATACACAGCAATCAAAGAGCAGGGGTTTTGCAAAAGAGGTAATGGTCACCAGATATGACTGGCCACCCTTTCTCCCTTGCATGCCTGCTGTCCTGAATTCAATGCACAACCTGCTGCAGGCTCTGGGCATAAAAAAGGACTGATACCCAACTGACAGAAACAAGAATGTGTTAATGGTACACTGACAAGCACAATCACAGGAAGTAATAAAAGTTTCATGGTGCTAGCACATGACATGACTGCCAGTGGTCTCCAGGCATCGAAATATTCATGGCACCATTATCCTGTCGAAAGAAGTGGTTCCAAATTGTAGATTCCTGGTGAAACCACTATCGCTACTCATATACAGTTACCAAAAGAATTTGCTTCTATTAACTAATTTATCTGACTTAACATTACCTCTAAAAACTCTCGTATTAATACAGCAAATGAATGGGTGCAAAAATATGTATAGGGACAGACATTAAACCCTACTGCCCCAAAATCCCCAACCAGTCTCTTCCAAATTGTTTACACAAGGTTTAAAAAAAAAAAAAAAGGTGTATAAAAAGAAGTTTAATTTCATGTCCAATACTGAAGGAACCAAAGTGAAGCAAGTTTAAAAAAAAAAAAAAAGCACATCGCAGTCTATCCCGTGATTGATACACTTAGAAATCCATCAACCCATCCCACCAATCCAGCACCCGTGCTCCCAGGACCAGTGAAGCAAGTCTGCTCTGACTGACAATTCCCACACAATTTTAACAACAGCAATAAAATTATTCACCACTGACATGGGTGCAAACGAGAGCGGCACCAGCCCTCGCATGCTATTACTCGTGCTGGAGTTTATTTATGACTTCAGGAGAGGAGGCAGCTGGTTGTTTTTACGCTGCTTTTTTTTTTTTTTTTTTTTTTTTCTTGCCGGGACAAAACAANCGGAGCAAACGAGAAAATGCTCCTAATAAGGCTGGTGGAAGTGCAGCGGCTTCTCAACAGCACCAGCTCTCGTGAATGCAATTAAACAAAGTATGGTGTTATTATCAAAAGCGCGGCGGGAGCGGTGCCGGAACCAGCCCCCGAGAGCACTGCCGGTGCTGGGCTCTCCCCCAGCCCGCGGACGAGAGAAGGGGCCAGCGGCGGCCGGACACGGGGCTCCCCGGAGCGCCTCCCTGGGCCGGAGCGCCCCGCTACCCCCGGGGAGAGGCTGCCCCGCCACGGCTCCTGCCGGCTGCAGCCCGGCTGCCCCATGGCTGGCACCGCAAAGCCCTCTCCTTTATTAATTAAAATATATATATTGTTATGT
>VZTR01001735.1:468026-512533 GCA_013400775.1 Chaetops frenatus
CGCTCAGCCCGGCGCACCTGCGAGCCCTCCCCGCAGAGGCGGCTCCGTGCCCGGCTCCGGCCGTCCCGGGCGGACCCCGACGCCGGCTCAGGGCCCGCCGGGCGAGGCGCCCCGTGGAGGCGCTGTCCCAAGCCCCGACCGCCCGGCAGCGACGGCTGCAGCCGTCTCGTCCCGCAGCCCCGGGCTAACACCGCTCCGGCCCCTGGCAGCACCTGGGGGCGAGGAACCTCGTCCTGTAGGCAAGGACCTAAAGGTGAAGGAGAGAGGGACAAATAAAGCATAACTTTCCTGTTCAGGTTTTGACAGTGCATGCTTTGGGTGGACTGGCTCATGATTCTTTAACATGTAGATTTTGAAAAGAGAAGTGCTATGTCACGGCCTATTCGTTATTTTATGACCGTGTCTTTACACAAACTATATAAGATGAAACAAATTCTGAAGGAAAATTGCATTCTGCTGTGTTATATAATTAGTAGTGACTTCTGTGTGACTTGCCTGGGGTGTTTATTTCATCAATGGAAGTGTTTAAAACTGTATAAATCTCCCTCAGCTAATCATAGCCTTAGCAGAGGCTAGGCCAGGCTACGTGATTTCCCGAGCCCTCTTTCACCCTGTTACCATTTTTCAATGCTCTGCACAGATCTTGGTAACAACAACACCCTTCTCCCCCTGCCTCCCACCCCCCAGTTACTCTCAGGTGTTCTCTAAGGAAGTGGCTTTATTCTAGTGCTGGATGACATGTATGAAATTAATCAGTTTTACTGTTTCCAACCTACAATCTGGGCAAACACTACTAGTTTATCACATAATCTCGAAACAGAGGTAGCATAGTACTTTAAGGGGAAAGGAAAAGGTATTTTGGGAAAAAAAAAATGTGTACAATAACACAAAATACATCCTGGAAAGATAAATCAGTTGAGCCAAAGTTTTTATGTGCTCTGATGCTGATGTACTGTACTCAGCAAGCTTCCAGTTATGGATCTTCCATGGATCTTAATCCCTATTGCCAAGGAAATAATCTTTAAGTGTTCCCATGGACAGTCAACTTGGCATGAACAAAGAACACAGTATCTGCATTTACCAATAAAGTCCATTTTTGTCTCTCGGGTGAGAGTAACAATCTGTGCTACTCCTCTTCCTGGAAAACAAGGCAGGGTAGATACTTGAGCAGTTGCAGAGCATGTATTGGAAAGCAGCACCCAACAGAAAGAAACCTTATACACCAAACTTCAAATCATCAGAATCTCCAGACAGGCAGGTGGAAAAAAAAAAGAAGGGTAAAAAAAAATAAAACCCTGAGTGCCTGATTTTCCCTTCAAAATTTCTGCTTTTTATTTCAAGGAGATGTTTTCAACTGGAAAACTCAACGTATATCATATGCTCTGATTCCCAGTGTTCGTTTGTTTGTCTGCACTGCAGATTTGACCACAGAAAGGAGGTGAGCAAGATGGGAAGAGGTTTTCAGGATTTCTACACCCAATCTCTATGCCATCACCAGCTTCTTCTAACTACAGTCAATGCAAAAGGAAATGCTAAGCATTATAAAAGGATTAAAACAGGGGTGTTGTTTCTGATAAATACCCCAAGGTGAAAAGAATAGTATGGAGGAGAGCAGAATTTCCAGTGGTAGAGAAGGTAGAGAAGAAGCAAACCAGCAAAGGGAGAGATGCGAAGCTCTGAGAAAACAGAGTCATTCAGGGGAAGGGAAAAAGCCAAAAAGCCAGGAAGGTAAAGAATGCCCTAGAGGGAGAAGTCGGAGAGGGGAAGGACTAAAGGTGAAATTTTGCAGGTCAAACTTGTTTGGCCTAGAAATTCGTTGCCACTGAAAAGGAGAGTCTGCCTCCCATTAACCCTGTTCATCCCCCTCTTCCAGCCACACGCTGCCACCGCCTCCCTTCCCTCCGCCTCCCTCTGCCTCCGTGCTTCTCACAAACCAATACAGCAAATGAAGCACACACCTTTCTTTCCATGTAGCAGACTGAATCAGCCCTCCGAGGGAGGAGATGAGTGCCAGCGCTGGCACAAAAGAAATCTGGAGACTGTCTAGTTGGAGTAGGATATTGGGGGCAGATGAAGAGCATGCATGGAAGTGCTTTGCAATAATAACAGGTTGTTACATTGGTGCAGCTAAGATTAAAAATAAAGAATACACGATAAGGAAACTGCAGTTGAAGTTTTTATGAAGACAAAGATTTATGAGCAAAAACTTACAGTTTGGGGGGGTATCAACCCAGAAAAATACAGGTTTACTAGATTCGGTTTTATTCCTTACACACAATATAAAAAACAAGGAGAAAAGATTCTTATGCCTTCAGTATAAAATCTTAAATACTTTGTTAAGTTGCAGCTCTCAGAAATTTCAGAGTTCAAGATTTTTGGGTACCTAGTGTCATAATTTAAAACTAATTGCTGACTACAGAAGATGTTTTCAAAGGCCAGACCTCAACAAAAGCTTTCTGGATTTTGAACCCAAGCTGTTGTGGCTGTAATTAGAAAGCTCCCTTACACTGTGTTTATGGTGGCCAAGGAGTCTCTGATACCAAACTGCAGAGGGTTTGGAGCCCACCCAGGTCTGCAGTGAACAGGAACCCACTGAGCTGTACTACCCAGTTTTCTACAATCATCCATCCCTCTCTTAAGCCACTTAGCAACTAGGATTAACAGACAGATCTTTCTGGCCATTCTGATTGTCTTTTACCCTTTCACATTCCGTCCTTATTCACTTATGATGCATTTATTATTCCTCCCTGCTGTTCCTTCCAAATTTCCTTCCTCCTTTATTTACCTGATAATGTGTACCCAAGGAATATGTGCAGGTCACTTTGGGAAGCGTAAACCTTCCAGGTCAGCTTCTCTTAAGAGATGATACAATGCATCACAGTTAACTTCCTGTATATTCATTCCGAGGCAACTCAATCAATTCATGCTTTCCATGATTCCCATTGTTGTTGTTCCTTACACAGCATTAAGGAGCTGTAATGTGGGCTTTACAGCTGCAAACATAGATTACAGTAAAACCTTCACTCCTCTCCTGTTTATCGTTTGTCATTGACAACAGAAAAGAAGAATGAACTGTGTTTCAGCTAAAATTTAGATGCTTACAACGCAGCAACTGGGAAATGAGTAGATAATTGAATCTTACCTACCTGATCATTAGTGAAGCCAGGTTTTGTTCTCCAATATCACTCTAGAAACTGAGTGCTTTCTCAACAATAATTGCTAATAAACAAAGGAAAATAGCTATTCAGTTGCAGACAGCACATGATTATGAAATTGGGGAGAAGTGACTTCCCTACTTCTCTGCCATGAATGTCACCTGGAGCTAGTGACTCAAGCTGTCTGATGTCACATCAGATGAGGTAGGAAAAAGTTTCCAAATGCATTCTGTTTTGGGAGGGCAGCCAGCATGGCCCTTGCTGCAGTAATGGAGTTGTTTCACCTAAATGTAAACATCTACAATCTCCACTGTTGCAGTATTCAAAGCTTGCCTTGGTATCAGGCTAAGCTGTCTGTCAAACATGTCTACCAATGGAATACAATTTACAACACTGATTTAAGGACAACCCAATCAATAACCCAAACTAATCAGAAAGCAAGGTGGGAGCTTCAAATTCCCCCTATATAAGAAAGCTCCCAGACCCACTAAAGATTTTTCTCTCTGCTGCTGTTCACTGCCAAGGGCTCGTGTCGTGCTTCTCCTCCCAGTCTCTCCCTCATGTTACGCTCCACCTCAAGCTTATCACCCTAGGCTTCCCTCCTCCACAGGAAGAAACCCCATACATCTGGTGGACAATGTATGTCACTCCAAGTAGACATCTAAAGTAGGGCACATAATTTGAAGTGCTACTTCACTGCAGTGGGAGTCTGCTACAATTAGGTCAGACAACTGCCCTTCAGGCATCTGCAGTTAAATGAGGGGAGGCCCACCTGGGAGCCCAGCTATTAAAGCTCACCTGACCTTCAGAAACGTCCTTAACAGTCTCAGTGCCTTGGTTCTTTGCATCCAGAAAAGCAGAGGCCACCATACTTATCAGGTGAAAACACAATCAATATCTTCAGGTGAAAAAGCTTCAAGCAAGCATGAAGGTCTTGTTTTGTTTGACCTTTCTCATAGTACATGAATGCAGCTTCTGTACAGAGCTAACTCCACATCTGGCAAAGACTCCCCTCTGTGGCTGCTGAACCAGAGCCAAGAGTGATACTGACAGCACACTTCTTCCTTGGGGAATTAGCACTTTTTTTATTCTGGCCAAACGTTCATTCAGTTGATAAAAGTAATGGTTTAAGTCTATTTCCCAAAAAGAAGAGAGAGAGACATGACAGACAAGTATATGAAATGCATAAAACTCTATAAACAAAACCTAGAAACTAAGGAATCAGAATTTAGGGATAATACACTACAAAAATCTTTTGTTCAGAACTTCTTTTTTATTTTATTTATTTGCTACCTATTAAAGTACGTTGATAATTTCTCACCAGTTTGTAGCAGAACTTAGGGAAATAGTACTCAATGCCCATGAAGAATGAAGTGCCATCTCACTCCTGGAGATGCTTCTTTACAATAATGATGCAAATCTTCTTAGGCAGAAAGAAATCCTATTTGGAAAGAACTTGATCACTGTAATTTCCTAGATGTCTGAAAGCTCTTTATACGAGATCTAATACATGAGAAGAGTGTGACCCTGTTACTGCTCTCAAGGAGTTGCCCAAGTGTTGCTCACACTGGTGGAGAAGTGAGCGCCTCATTCCTGGGGGGCAGGTACAAAGCATCCTGTGTTCCCTTGATGCAAACACTTATCTTGTGCTTGCACCAGGTGGTGCAAGCTGAGAGGAACTGCACCTTGTGCACACCCAGAATGCTCCTGCACGCTCCAATGCCGAGAAGCCCTCGAGGGCAAACCTGACTCCAGATTGTAACTCAAAGCTACAAACCATGCTGTGCAGAGGGGCAGGAGGAGCAGATTTTTTTAAAGAATATAATTAGTACATATCTAGAGGAGGAGCCTCCACTCCTCTCCATGCCCTCTGCCTGTGGTCAGTCAGCCAGTGCTGCCAGAGCTGCTGTTGCCTGATGGGGCATCAGCTGGGAAGGAGCAGCAGCAGCAAACATAGCCATAGGGAAAGGTGAGAATCAAGACAACATGCCCCAGGGACCACAACCTGCTCTTCTGGTAAGCACCTGGTATAAGAAATGGACAACTCATGGAGCAAGGGAAACAACAAGGGAAACCTTTCCTCTAAGGTGAAAGATGTTAGCAAGCATCCAGGAGTTTGTTAGCACTGTGTGCTACCAGAACCTCACTCAGGATAAATCACTGCACTTTTTCATTTCTAAGTCCCTATATTTATACATACTGTATAATTGACTGTAGGCCAGTGATGTCCTGCATGTGATAGTGCATATTACTGCACTGTCAGCTATCAGAAGCATGGCAAAGAAATTTTATCTAAAATACTTTTGGTTTAGGAAAAGGTTAAATTACTTTGTATCCCTTACATGTGCACAATGGTCTCTATTTCCAGCATTAGTGAAAATTCACTAGAATATCTTTAAACTAACACTAGAAACCAATAATTTGTAGATTAAAAAACTTACCCCATAATATAGCTTAAAATTTTTTCAACAAAAACTAGCATTTACTTCATGGGTCACTAGAATTCCTTCAGGGTCTAAAGCTGCAGAAGAAACTACCAGTTATCTTTCCATATTTTTCTTTCCTTAGAGGCTGCAGTTTAAATAGATGTGACCACTCAATGTTTCATGTGAAGATAAGTGACAAGATTTTAGGCCTAATATTTTTTATGTTTGTTTTTCCTTGCTGACACAGACCAAGACAAAAATAAGGGAAAGAATGCGGGGGGGGGAGGAAGGAAATAAGGGGGGAAAAAAAAGAAGTAAGTGTAACCTTCAGGTTAAGAGTATCAAAACAGCTTAAGAGACTTAAGCATGCAAACCAAAAATCTCAGTGTAGTCTCATCTCTGTAAATTATACACATCTGAGAAAATAATAATTCACAAGAAGATTTTCCTAGCTCCCGAGAGTGGGTAGATCTCCATGTATTTCCTTCCTTGTTTATTTCCTTGCAACTCACCTTCACTGTAAAATAAAACTGGGCTGAGCTCTCACTAGCAATTATCCTTCTCCCTTAAATGTCTTCCAAGAGCTGGAGAGGGAGAAAAACACAATTTTCCTTCATTACATATGACTTTTACAGAAATTGCTGCTATATAAAAAAAATTTAAACCACTCACTTGAAACAAGTTACTTACAGATACATGATCTTGTTGCTCTGACTAGAAAGAAGAATGCTTATCAACAACAGACAGAGCACAGGCTCCTATCTAAATTTACCATCTGAATATTTGACAAGGATTTAGGAGGAGGAACGGCTCTTTCACAAACCAAAAGTTTTTTAAAAATTTTTTCATTAATAGTATGGGATTGTTAAAATCCATTTAATCTACGAAGTAATAACTCCACAATAAACCTCCCAAGAAGTAACGTGACTACTGTACATTTTGATTTAATGTTGCAATTCATAAACCAGTTTTGCAGTGTAAAAGTAATTATTTCAAGACTGGAACAAGACCAAGCCTCTTGTGACCCACAATAATAATATTCATAATGTTAACAAACCTCTTCAAATGCAGTCATTGTTTAATACATTTCAGGCTGTATGTGAAGTGGTTACAAACATCTTGTTTTTGTAGTTGTCAATAATTTGGGGATCATGTAAGCAGATGGACCTTGTGTTCTTCTGGATTTCAACGGTAAATTAAGAGTCAGGGTGTTATTATTCATAGTATTCACTGGGGCTGGTTGAAAAGCTAGTGCTCCAGCTGAGAAGGAACTTCGCTTTTCAAAATCTGACTTTCATGCTATTGAGTCTAAAGCCAACATTTTCAAAGTTTTTGTGAACTATGAATTCTTACGCTTCTTTTTGGAGCCAGAAAATCATGAAGCAGTCTGCTGCTCAGCAATGAGCCTGACAAAAATTCCTCTTTTCTCTGAGCCCTGGGGGAGCGCTCATGCAAACTGCCCTTGGAGTGACAGTCCCTGGGAGGCATCCCAGTACATCTCCGCTCCAGGGCGGGGAGCCTGGGAAGCCAGAAAGGCAGCCTGAGAATTACTGTGGAATTAGGATTTGCCACAGTCCTGTGAAGCCCCGAGGTCTTGGCACTGACCAGCTGCAGGGCTGTGCCATCTCCAGCGGTGCCAAGCCCTGGCAGGCAGCCCGTCCTATAGCTGGGGAAGGTGCTGCAGAGCAGCTCTGCCAGGCAGCCTGCACTGGTAATGGGAACTGGGAATTTTCAGCATCACTGGACCTGGGTTTGGATCGCTCGATGGACTTAACCAAAGATACACACTCTTGAATCAGTCCCAGGCCTTGGGCTGTGGGACAGCCCAGGAGGATTTTTTCTCAGTCATAAACCCAGAATCTCCGTGCAGCCTGCTTGTAACTCAGGGATAGTTTTCCTGGAATGATTAGAAGTGAATTCAAGGAGTTGCAAATGAAATATTCGAAAGACAGCAAATCAGCTTTTTCCACTGCAGTAAATTGCTACTCATTAGAGTGATTAATGGCTTTTGAAATGTTTCTTCTTTTGTATTTATAAAATGGAATTATATCCAGTAACCTCACACACTGAGTTCCTTATGAGGTATTTTGAACTTGTATATATGACTCTCCACTGAATTAACAATGAGCATTTTCACAGTGGGCTCTAGCAATTTACATTCACGGTCTGGTTTTACTCTGAAGAACAGGAATGGTTACAATTTCACTGTATGGAGTCTGAGGGCTTCAAGCAATAATGAGTTTTATTTGAGCATAATTTTCCCTGGCCATAAGTTTATTGCTGTTTTCACCTTGAGGCTGCAAAAGCATCAAAGCATATTTGTTTTCCAGTAAGAAACTTCAGTCACCTAATGATTCAGGCATAAAAGTTCCCCTGACCTGTCATGGCAAGTGAGATGGAATATAAGGGAACAGACTTCAGCTCTCAAAGGGGAGATGGAGAAATGCAGAATGTTAAACACTCTGCATGACTCTTACCCTAAGTCTAAAAACATTGTAAAGAAGTTAGGAAAAGAACAAACAACAATAACCATGTCCAAGTGTTCCAGGTGCAATTCATGTTCAGATTCAGATAGTTACACATCAGTGTCTATGCATGAGCTATTCATCTTGGTCCCCATTTAGTCACTGAAGTCCTGCCCTATACAGACAGTGGAATTGAAAGAGTTTGGGACATGGCAGTCTAAAACAGATGCTCTGTTTGATCTGCTGGACACATTTCCAGAGTCAGATGTGTACAGTGACTGCATGTGCCCACCTGGAGAAGCTGCCATTGCACACACATCCATGTAAAGAAACCTAGAACAAGCTGTGCTACCCAAAGGTAGGAATGACTATGTTAAAGACCTTTGGTCCAGCTGCCGGGGTAGCCTGTTTCAACAGTCATGTGTTTCTAAAATATAAGTCAGTGCAAGTTGGAGTTTGGGGAACGGATCTTCCAGAAGCCCTGCCTTTTATATCCAGGCAAAATGGATTAATACCTTATCCAACAAGACCCATGGACTAACTCGGTACTTAGCAGTGCACATTGCTGCAAACACTGCCCAGTAAACATAAAGCAAAAGGTGTATTTATTGTGCTTTTGTTCTCCCCTGCAGCAGTCATGACATGCAGTTGCTCTACATGTGACTGGCTGCATGTAAATGCGGCATCTCGCTCTCACAAATTAGCCTCCACACCAAAAGAGCTGAGTTTAACTGAAGAGTTATAATATGTTAGTGCTCAAACTGCTTCCCAGTTGTATTCAGAAAAAAGGTTAAATCACCCAGCACTTGGGCGTCTTGTTCTCCCTGTTACCTGGAAACTGGAGCTCTGAGTGCAAGCACTGTAGAGAAAGTGATTTTAAAAGCAACAGGAACATAAAAACACCATTCATGTAAGACATGCACCATCATCCAAGCAGTTTCTCCAATTGCAGAGCTGTATTGTTTTAAGCTGCAGGATCCTTTGGTGATGGAAGTATACTGAATTCCTATAGCTTGGGTGCAATTATTCCAGTCTATCCCATACTGTGGCTATTCCCTTTGCAGGGGTTGGAGGAAGGTGAAGGCAAAGCACAACCCAAAGCCTTCCAGATCTAAGTATCCAAAGGTGGTATAGTCACAGTGCTGCTGAGCAAGGACACATGCTAATCTGGAAGGGGAAGATCCCCCTGGGCAAAACAGCTTGGGAAAGGCTGGGTTGTATTAAAATGCTGGCCTATTCTCAGGCAATTGTTTTGTAAAAAGGTAAGCTGTGAATTGAAAGCACTGAAGCTGTTCCCAAAGATTCCCCCACCAGTCTGCTCTCCTTTTGCAGTAAGGATGCCCAGTTCCTTTGTAGTTAAATTCTTCTCAAGTGACTTGTATTCTTTAACTGTCCTAGTAAGACTCGAAAAAATGTAAGTACAGAAAAGGCCTTGGAAAGAGTCACTGCAGTTTTACACTAACTTGCTAATACTGGTGATTTCAATGAAGCCAGCATAGGGAAAAACAGGGATAATGCAGCAGTGAAAGAGAGCTGTGCTAGAGCTGTGCTCTTTATTCTCCCTTTTTGTCCTGTTCCCTTGATTACGAAGGCGAGGAGAAATCTTGGAAGTGATCCTGTACACGATTTGTGCTCCTAAGCAGAGCCAGAATGCTGCGAGCCAAGCGCCAGGCTGAATATCCAAACTTTTACTGTTTATACTGAGGCATACATTCACTGGGTGCAGGAGCTTGAGACCACTTCTCCCCCCACACCAGCTGGGACGTATCAAAGTCTGTCCGTGTGCATTATCCACCCCTTCACCTCCAATTAGAAAAAGTGTCCACAAGATGCTGAGAACATCAAAGTGTTAAGGAAAAGGAATTCATCCACACAGGACAAAGAATTTAAGCTGTTTACAGCTCTCTGCTCTCTGATGTTTATTACAACCCCTGCTATAAAATCTGTCTCCATCTGCAGTACCTTGTAGTGAGAGAGTTAATGAAAACCCAAGCCACATTCCAAGGATGGCAATACAGAATGAGAGCGACCTCAGCATTGTTTTGCTAAGATCTCAAATTGCCAATACTGCAAAATGAAGTAATGCGCTCTGTCAACATGTAGTATGCTCTATAAATGGGATTGCCTGCTCATCTGTTAATAAAACATGCAGAAAAGCACTATTTGGTTGGCCTTAGAGCAGCTGACTGCTTTCTTTGACTTCTTCCTTAAGATTTATTTGAAGCATGAAACTGCTGAAAATCTCCAGCGAGTAAAAAAGACAAAAATACACTAAAATTAATTAAATGTATTTGTAAATAGCCTTCACTTTATGTGGCTGGTCTTGAGTTGGAATTTATTAGAAGAATTAAATCTGAAGTTAACTAAAGCACTGAATGCTGAAAGTTGATTTCCATGGACTTCAGTAGTAACTTATAAAACTTATATCCTTTTACAAACAGAAGATTACTTCAATAGTTAACTTAGAAACCTCAGACAGTTTTAATAAATTTATAGACAGCTTCCAGATTGAATTTTGCTGATCCAGGCTTCTTAGGCGGAGTTTATGGAGCCAGACTTGTTATATGAGCTATTTCTATAAGCCTCAGGTAAATATACACAGGGTTCGTGTTGTTAGAGAAAGTGTTTTTTTCTCTTCTAAAAATTTTAAGTTAATCTTAAGCAAAAACAAAAGTTCATTCAGTACATTTTGTATTTGTTATTTTTGACCCATTTTGGGAAGTATTTTCCTTCCACAGATCTGCACTGTCCCTGCTTCTCTCAAACTCACTTTAACTCTTTCGTTTCTTTTACCACTCTGTTTCACAGACTGCTGCTCTGGTCTCTGAGCTAGAAACAGCTAGATGGCACAGCTGGAGAAATGGAAAGGGTTTTCAGGTATTTCCTTTTCCTTCCCACGCAGCAGCTCTCACGCCTTCCCTCTCCTACATGTCTGCTTGAACTCAAGTTTCATAGAAAAGTTTGACCTGTATCACAAAACCAATTTAGAAGTGTAAGTTGTTACTCATGTAGCTGAAATCCTGATGTGGATGCCATTATAGGGATCTAATGGATACAGCTTTATTTCCTTTTTCATTCAAAATTGCTATGGCCATCTAAAGCAGATTAGAATTATTAGAATATCACTCTGTAATAACAGGGTTCTCCAACTTTTCATAAGTTGAAATTTGTAAACTTCATAGCCAAAGCAGAATCTCTTATTTAAGATTTCAATTTAATGTTGTTCTTTCAATGGAGTGTCACATAAAAGTTTACCCATAAAACCCAGAATTAGAGACAAAAGTACACCGAAGTACTCAGAGGCAGGATGTCAGGATCAAAGGATCTGTAGCTTCCCTTTAAGGTAACACATGAGCCTGCAAGCAAGATGGGAAAGCATCCCTCCCCCTGGTTTCAGCTATAACATCTCTCCATCCACCATTGGTACTAAATTGAAATTTGGGAAGCAATGCAGTTTTGGGGGCTTTTTTCTACTAAAGTATGATACAGTACATGCTAAATGTTGCTATGACAGATAATGTGAGGAAAGGTAGCATTGGCAGATAAAGAATGAAGAAACTGATATGGCAATACAATAGGGATGACCAAAATTCTTGCCCCTTAGCTGAGAATGGACACCTTCATGTGACCAATGCCCCAGCCTGAGGGTCTGTTGGAGCAGGCTCCAATGCTTGCTGGAGCAGTTCTCAGAGATGAACAAACAATGGCCCGAAGCTCCCACTCTTGGCCTCTGACACACAACTAAATTTCTGAAACTGGGAACCCAGTCAGCCCAGCAAGGTTGTCCAAGCAATCACTGTTGGCTTAGCTCTACTCACAACCAAGGATATGGATCAGTCACTGTGCCAGCACAACCTCACTGCTGCCTTAAGATGAAATTACAGCCCTTGAAATGCCCCGTGAGGACTGGAGAGACTGGCTACAACCTGTAAGAGACTCCAAACAATACAAGAGCAATGTTCACATGACAGAGATCCAGGCACACTGTCTGAGATAAAAAAAGGTAGATTGTCACTTTTTGTTGGTACTTATGAGAAGGTAGGCAGCAGTATTTTGCTGATGATAGTGCTCAGGCCTGGTGTTGTTCTACAGAAGAATATTCCAACAAAATACATGAGACCACAAAGTCATGTCTGAAAATGGCACATGACAGACTCTTCTACTCCCTCTGTACTGTCTGCTCCCAGCTGTGCCAGCACAAGAAGTTCTCTTGCGATCCTGGGTAAATCATCACTGTCCTAACAGAAATTACTGATCCCATGGGTCCACAGAGAGAAAAAAATTTATGCTGTTCTTTATTTAATTTTAAGCAAAAGCATCTTGGCTTACTTGAATGGTTTACACTGAAGATTTGACTGATTTCTTGCTTGAACCATAAACATCCAACTTGCATACATCCAGGTCTCCAGTTGGTACCTCTGAGACCCACTGGCACAGTACAGGGATGAACAGATGGTTCTGTTCTGAACAGTGATCTGTTCCATCAGCCTGGAGGGACCCAGAAGTAAATGCTTGCATATGTCTGTCTACCATCTGCATTATTCCAATAAACGGGATAAGTTTTAGATTACTGTGGTTGCCCTGCTGATGTGCGAATGAGTGCTCTCAGTATTGTGTTACTTTGCTTCAAAAACTTTGTGAAACATTCACATTCATACACATCTCCCTCTTACTCCTTATTTAATCATGGGCTGCTGACAATGGCTGTAATTCAAGGTAGCAGCTAACTACTCACATAGTTTTGAGTACGTCAGTAGTCCAAGGACTGTTCATACTTTAAAAATTCTAAATCTAACTTGGTTCTTTTTTGCCTTTCATTGTTTAAAAAGCATTAGAGCAGTGTGGTGAATTCCACAGTGACCCCTGAAAATTTTAACTATGGGATTTGCATAGAAAATTGCTTCTGAACCAAAGGCAGAGGAACTACACACCTCTGGTTGTGATATCTGCTATATCAAAGCTTGATCTCTGGGATGACCTCAGGTCCAGCTAAGGGTCTCAGATGGAGAAGCCAACTCTCAGGCACTTTACTTCAACTGGACAAAAAGGCACACAGGAAAGCTTCAGTATTGCACCCTGTGTCATGATCTTTTATCAATTCCTCCACGTTCACATACAAAATACTATCCAAGGAGCAGAGTGTTTCCCTTTGGACTCTGAAATGCGTAGTCCTGCCAGAGATGCCAGCACATGAACCATGGTGCCCACTTGATGGAGGCTAAAAAGAACGTGGCAGTTCTGCTGCTCAAGGGCTGGCACGATACACAGACCTACACTCTCCCATTTTTGGTGGGAATCCAACCAAAACAAATGCAGGGCAGCCCTCAGCAGAAGGGAGGAGAGCACACTGTGTCTGCAGTGAACTGAAGCCACCAATATGCCTCAGCCTCGGCTGCAGCTGGACCATAGCATTCCTTTGGACCTCATGTATTTCTCAGAGGCTTTTCTGTTTATTTTCTTAACAAAGCTTTACGGACTTTTTAAGTGTGCGAAGGGAGACGCAGATATTCCCTCCCCCTTAATTTTAAAAAATCAGGCTCAATTTTGTAAATAGATATAGGATAAAAATCTCTATAAGAATCTGCCAATCCTTTAAGGTCTGAAATCCATTACTTTTTTAGCTGACTCAGGATCTTTTAATGTTTTAACTATCACATTTATTTTCAGTTGAATATTATTAAATGAGCAATTCCATTATGGCAAAATTGATATTACTGCAATTGAATAATATGAGATATATCCAAAAGAAAAGAAATCAAGTGGATCACTCTTCTTTTGATTTAAATTCAGAAGTTAAATCCAAATACCTAAGTGAACTTGACAGTGTCTGTCACTTTGCCTGCAGTAAGTTCTTACTTCTTCCCTCCTGCACTGCAACATAGAGGTGCTGCCAATATGTGGATAAGCACTGGGCATTACAAAGAACAGCAGTACATTCATGCCTTGTGTTGTAATGGAAACTCTCAATTTAAGATCTGAAGAGCAATAATAGAAAGAAGGAAAACTTGGAGCTACGATTTTTATCACAGCTGGAGGGATTTTTTTCCCAAGTGAGGTCAGGGAAACAGACTGGAGAATTACATTTACGAGGCTCCTCCTTGTCAAGCACAATAGGACTTTAGCCCGTCACTCTTGTGGTTACTGAGCTACGTTCTGTTCAAACTTAGGTGGCTGTTGTGTCCATGTCACTGAGGGTGGAATTTCTCTTAGTGGACTGCAAAAAAACAAAGAAGTTTCTCACTTAATTAGAAACCCCTGAAAAGGTATGGTATCTGTGCAGTAAGTTGGACAAAGAGCTGCCCTACACTTTTCAAACACTGAGATGCTGTGAGGACTCACAAAGGGCTTGATCCATCCAGGGGTGGATTGCCACTGCAGGAGTGGTCCTGCATCCCTCTACTCTTCTCATGTCCATCGACTCCAGGTTTAGTGTGTTTGTTTGGCAAGACTGCCACTCTGAAGGGAAATTAATAGTCTTATGGTGGATTAATTTTCTGTCACATCAATTCCCCCTGAGGTCACTCAACTGCTATAGGTGTTGCAGGGAAAGTGGGAGGAATGGATGATTTCATGTTGCTGTTAACTGGAGTAATTATATCTTTAAACTGGAGAAATTAAACATGTGGTGCAACTGTACATTCTCTTTTCCCAAACCCGGAGTATTTAGGGCATATTACTCCAAAAAGAGATGACCTTACGTGTTGATTTTTCTACAAAAGGACATCCTTTATCAGCATTGGGAAATAATTCCGTTGTGGAATTTGCTGTAACAACAGTGAGAATCAGGAGTAAAAATGGATTAAGGAGTTTGAAAACTGAATAAAGATGTTCCCAGGCATCAGTGGCTATTAAGCAACATCACTCAGATTATTGTGTAGAATATTGTCTATTATACAGAAGACACTAAATCACTAACCACAAGGAAGGCAAAAATGTAACTTATGTCTTACACTTCTTAATTATTCTACTGTCTACTACACTTTCTTTAATCATCATTCCTGCCTCCCACAGGAAACAGCATTAGGGTGTTAGGGATCCTCTCTTCATCTCCACCAGTATTCCAGTTATGTTAATGTACCAACACCTCAGAGGAGTTTGGCACCTCATCTGTGGAGTCCCTGCAGTGCTGTCACTAGCATTCTTGCCATGCCACTACCAAAAGTTTACAAATGCTGAACTCTTTATTATAAAGAGTTGCTTGCAAAATAAAGCCTGAAAAGGGGAGGAAAGAAAGGAGAACCATGAAGCCAAATGTCTTCAAAAAGAAATAGAGAGCAAGGAAAACAAAATAGCTGCAAACTGAGTTGTTTTTGGACCAAGTGATTTCAGTAAAGATGGCATTTTTTACCAAAAGGTTAAATAAGAATAAATACTAAGAGGAAATAATCATTTTTCAATTAAAGCATTTTAGATTTCATATTTGATTTAAACTTCACATGATGTATTAACTTAAGCTTTTGCATAAAAATTCAGGTTTAGGTAGATCAAATTTCTCTGCAGAAGGGGTGTTTAGGTCTCAGTAGGCTGAAGGGGATGTAGTCAGATATTTCAGTACTGCTGTCCACTGGTGCCCCCATTTCACAGGACATCAATGTGCCTTTCACTCTAGAAATCAGGATGCCATAAATGATCTCCAAATGAAAGCAGGTGCTTAAGAGTACTCTTGAAGAAGGATGTTTTCCTGGACTTGGAGCCAGAGGATTGGTGTGGACTCAGCTCACATATGCCTGCACTAATGCATGATACTGAAACACGGTCCTTTGATGTACAGACTCACATTCAGAGAGCAAGACCCTCTGCTGGATGGCTCTTCTGACTTTTATTTTGAATTCATCAGTAATGGGGAGACCTAGGCAGAGCAGAGCATACTTTGATAGACACTCTGTCCAGAACCCCAAACCCCACCTGAGTTCTGTGAACAGCCAGACACTCCCCTGTCCCTAAGGCACAGCCACTGCAGGGCAGGTGGCCCCTGCCCCTTCCCCAGCACAAGCTCCATGCTGGGAACACTGGGAGCAGCAAAGCTTTCAAACACATCTTTCTGTGTTACAGAGCCCGTCAGAGGCGTGTTACAGAGGGCATGAGTGGGACAGGAGGAGTGGAAAGGACAGAATCTGCAAACAGCTCTGGTGCCCTCAGCCAACCACACTTACTGGCCAGGAAGGAGAAAGGCAGGCCTATATTTAGCAAGAAAAGCAGATAGGCTCTCTTGAGAAATGCTCACTGCTTTGGAAGATCAACATAAAGCAACAGCCTCGTCCCTGCTCTTCTGCAGAGGCCACCAGCAATCCCTGCATTCCCCTGCTGTCACCACCCTCTCTGCTCTCTCACCTCCCAAGTGCTTGGGCTGGTCACAGAAGGCTCTGCTCACTCTCCTCAAGAGCCCCACTCATTTACTCTTGCTCAGATATGCAAAACTCGTGCATGCCTTGGCTGCTGCCATTTATGAGCATGGACTAGGAAAGAAACCCAGTTGTTTGATAATCTTGTAACTGGACACTACTTGTAGATTATTTGGGCTTGTTGTCCAGAAGAAAAAGGGCATTTACTTAATCCACCACACTGCAGTTTTTGCAAGTCAGATAATTTGTAGTCTGCTGAAGACACGGACCTGAACTCAAGAGTGTCTGTTGCTCTTTAAAGCTATTTTCACTGTCTAAATGCTAAGGATTCCGAAAAACAGCACAATGTGCACCACAGCTTTACTCCTTGTTTTCCATGGATGCATTTTTCTCCTCCAGGAGCCCAGGGCAGTGAGGCAAAGGGAAGGCAGAAAATTGCAGAAGTTTCCCTTTCCTGCAAGGAAAACAGTTTCGAAGAACCGTAGGAGATGGAGACTGCTCTCCCACCACACATTTCTGAGCTGCAAGGAAGAAAGGAGCTCCTGGTTGGCCTCTTTCCTCTGGCCACTAGCTGCCACTGCTGGGAAGCTTTAACATCGCTGTTTGCCCTCAGGCATCTCTGCAGCAAGGGAAAATCAAGCTCAGAGGATGAGGTATTCTGCCCTCCTAATCATGGATGTGATATCCACTTCACCAAGGTTTAGCACCAATATACAGCCACATCTTGTTCACACAAGCAAAGCAAGACAGGGAGGTGATTGGAAAAACCTCTGCCTTCACAAAAATATTTTGCTTCTGTTCCAGCGCATAATGTAAATTATCAGTAGAAAATCTCAACACTGAGTAATTTGTTTTTAATTTAAGGGAGTCTGTTGACAAAAAGCTATTTTTTCAGTATGGTGAGCACTTTTGAGGTAATAATGTGTTTCAATGAAGCACAGGTTTTCCATAGAAAATAAAGTTTCCTTATAATCACTCTAAGAACTAAGCTGGTTTCCAGCACATCAAAGTCCATGGGTGATGCAAATCCATCCTCTTTTTTTTTAGCCAGTTTTACATATTTCCCAAATACATTGTTTGACTTATCTTTTCTCTCTGATGGCTTATTTCTTTGGTCACCCACAGTAATCCTTTTCTTTCTGTTACTACTTTTAAAAATACCAACATTTTGTTATAAAATAATTTACTAGTGCTCCTGGCCCTCCTCTTAGACTGTGTATTTCCAGCTCTACCTTCCTTCTCATGAAAGGCAGCCTTAAGCCTAATTTTTCCTAACTTTTGGGATTATCCCTGTCCCTTGTTCACTGAAGGGGCTTGTTATTTGCTCTCTATTCTTCCCAGAGTTTCCTGACCATTCCTAGTGCTTCCTGTGTTGCTCAGAGAAAACGATCACTCAGAGAACTTAAAAGAAAGACAAAGGATAAAATGAACTCAGAATCATTACCATGATTGTAATAATACATGTTCACACAATAATACATGTAATAATAGACACACATGCTGAGAAACCCCCACTGTATACAACCTGAAAGTAAAATCTGCCATTGCTTTAACAATTTAATCTTTCAACTGTGCAGTTTTCCTGTAGGGAAAAACTGGATGTAATCCTGGATCAGATGAAGCTGAAACATTAAAAGCCTCACCTGGAACAGACTTTGCCTCTCTGCAAATTACACTGTGGTGTGTTTAATTTGTTATCTATTAATGCCCGGACCCTCTTCCTCACTGTTACTATATAATCTCTTTTTTTGCTCTGGGTTTTGATTGATAAAAGTTTGGTTTGGGATTTTTTTTCCTCTCATTGACATAACTTTATGATGTTTAATTTCCTCTTGGGAATTGCAGATTTTGCTAGAACTCTCAAAGGCAGTTTCAGTGCTCCAGAATTGTAACTTTCCACAAATTGCAATAACAAACTAGTTAAAAATTCTTGATCATTCGTGAAAGCAAAACTAAATATGGATTTAGCCTTGATGCAAAGGTATTCAAAGGTCTTCATTAATTTCTAAACTGTTTCAATGTGATGATATCAGCACTGAATTTCATATCAACTACCTTATTAAAATGCTTGTGATCGCATCAAAAATATACAAGCATTGCAAAGTTTTCTCTGTTTTCTAAAAATCTATATTACCCACAATATATCAACCTGTTACCATCTGACCATTTAGAGAAGAAGCTCTCTATTTGCTTTTTGCTATGCTACATAGTAAAGTGAGACAAACTGGCCAGGAGCTCCCTGGGTTGTTTGCTTAGCCATTTACAAAGAGGAGGTCTCAGCAGAAGTATGTGCTGGTATTGCCCCTTATTGTATCATCTGCATGGCTCTATTTCTTCTTTCAGGATGCTCTAGTCCAAATCTCCAGATCTAGCTTATGCTGAAGTGTTCTACTTATCTGAGACTGAGGAGTTTGTTATCATGAGTAAGGAACAATACACTGCTTTTCCTCATTGAACCTCTGCACTTGGTGTGAGCTCTGGAGGCCTGGAGCAGGATATTGTTCCAGCTGGGTTCTCTCAGCACCAGCACTGCTTTCCTGCTTGTCCCACCAAGCCCCAGCTCATTCTCTGGGCAGCATGGACCAGCCTTTTCTGAACAGCCATGCAACAGGAGGAACGTTCTCTGATGAACAAAAATCTGCTTTCAAATCACAGAATATTCTCAGGTGGAAGGGACTTACAAGGATCAAGTCCACAACCTTGGCATTATTAGCTCCATGCTCTAACCAGGTGAGCTCAGGTCAGTCCCATTTGACCACTCAGTAATTATTCTACTATGCACGTCACACCGTAAGATACATTCAGCCATTCATAAGCCCAAGAACTGTCTCCCAGCTGTACCAAAGGCAAAACCCCACTTTACACCAGTTGCACTGCCCTAAGCACAGTGCCAGGGGCAGGAGCTCATTCATCCAGTGCTGCTGCCAAACCACTCACACTGTGGAACCACAGTCCAGAACACACAACGTTTAATCGCAAAACTTGCTTAGGCAGCTGCTGAAAAGGAGAGACAAATTGCTTACACATGCATAGTCCTGAATGGCCTATCTTATGTGGACTTCAAGGTGCTTCATAAATATCATCTAAACCCAAATATTATTTAAACCATCTAAAAGGAAACTGCTTCTCTGCGGGTCAGAGCTCTGGTTCACATGCACAGAGGCGATGAAGTGGGTACTGACATCCACCAACCATTTACTGCTCAGATGCAGTGACCGCAGCAAGGAAAGCTGAACAACATCTGAAGCAACTTCTAGAGCCCCACAGCCCAGGACTTCAAAGTAAATTGAAATTGTATCACTGTATGGTCTCAGGAAGGGTAGTACAGAAACCAACTCCCATTTCAAATCACCAAATGTGGGTAAAAACATGATTATATTGCATTAAGTAGCTTTCTGAATGCACATTCATATTAGGACAGTAATGCTGTAGTCTGTAGAGGGTACATGGTTTTGAAGCAGAGAGCACAGGCCATGGCTTCTTATCACCTGGAATTCCTCTTGCTGGATCATAGCTCACCTGTGGACTAGGCAGTACTGCCAATAGCTCACTCCCCTACCTGTGCATGTTTCTTTTCCAGTGCTTCTCACAATGTTTTTGCTGCTTTTCCCTTAGGTTTTAGCAAAAATTATAACCTTATTTAGCATTTTTTGACTGTATTCTTCTAGTTATTGTGATATTTTCAAAGTTTCTTTTGACTCATTTTTTACTTCCTCCAAATATTGTTGTAGCCTGGAGAAAGAGTCTGATGTCAGGATGGGCTCAGCTTTGAACCCAGGGTGGAGAAACTTTTGATACACTTCCAGACTGTTTAATTCTCTACTCAGGTCTCTTGAGTATCCAAAGAAACCAATTTTCCCAGGCTCTGCTTGGCTGTGAGATGTTGGAGAGTAAAGCACCCAGTCTTTCTGAGAGGTAAGCTGCTGATTACACAACTTTCAGCACATCCTGAAAGCTGATTCCAAAAACTAATATTGTTTTTGGTGTCACACATAGTTCTTCACATACCCTTTAGAGGGAAAAGCAAGTGCAGGAAGGTGAGGGTTTTTTAACATAACTTGCAAAGAAGAGAAGTACGGTGTTGAGAAATAAGACAACCTAAGATCCAGTTCAGACTTAGCCAAATCTCAGCTGCATCATTCAGGAGATTTTGCTTTTGTCCTCTCAGTTCAGTGTAGTCATGCATCAAAGGTTGCTCCACAAAACTGTATTAGACTGAAATTTTTACACTCTCTCCTCTAATACCCAGTATGGGTGTGCTGCTGTATAAACTACTGTACGTGGAGACAAGAAAGTACAGAGATTTCAAAACTGCTCCTCAAATAAGACTTCTTCTTGCTAAACTGATGTCATCAATGGTTCTAAACACATTCAGTAGCCAACAAGACAGCCATCAAAAATGATCAAAACTTCAGAGCATGTCTTAGAGCAATTCTTAGAGCAATTGTTAAAATAAGAAGTTATTGGTAAAACATCAAAGTGTGCTGACCAAGCAAACCCTTATTACAAAACAAAATAATTTCCATATATAAACATATTTTATATATATATATATATATATCTACACACAAATATACATGGAAAAGGAAGCAGGGCAATGCAAATTTCTCCTTGAAGATGGAAGAAAAATCTTCTTTATTGGCAACTGCCCAACTACCTTTCCTTAAAATACAATGCAGTAAAAAAAACCTTCTCTTCCCACTTCTCATGTTCAAGTTATCCAAAAATATTCACAATGCAGACCAACACTACAGTCACGTGCACCAAGACAGCCAGCCAGATGCTGATTTTGTTTTAACCTAAGAAGGCCCTTGGGTCCAGGCTGGGTGGGAGAAGCCTGTGTGGCTGCACCTGTGCACCACTGCCCGCTCCCACCTCCCCCATGCCCTCTCAGCATCTCTTTCTCCCCTCTTGCAATGCATAACGACTGTAAATCAGGACAACTTCCCCAGTGCTGACTGGAAACCAGAGAGACCTGCAAACACATTGGAGCCAGCTGCCTTCCCCAGCTCCACTCAGCAGTGATATTCCCTGAGCAGTGTGATTCCTGCAGCAAGGCTGTGATAGCAGAGTCCTGGGCGTGAGCAGAGACCTCTCTCTGCCAGGTGCTGCACAAACAGCATCAATTCACAGTTTACTGAAAAAGCAACCAGAACCTGAAATGGACACTCCCTTCCTCCAGAGCAAAGGAAGGGAAAATAAATAAGTCAGATAGATAAATAGAAGCCAGCAGAGAAAGTAGTGTCTAGCCTAGAAAGTATTTCAGAAAAAGGGTGAGCCTCTAAAATGGTATCTCGAGAAAGAAGCACAGTTGCCAGGAATGAAAATGTTTTCCCACCAGGTTTAATATGTTTTAACAAAACACAATAAATTTCTTCTGTCCTGAGGAACATTTAAGCATTCTTTTAATTAGTGGGAATTTTCTCAACATTCAACTCATGGCTGTTTTCACCCTTGGCTTTGGAGCAAAAGGCTCTAACCTATTTCTCTCTACCAGGCTTAGAAAAAATGCTATCAGTTTCTTTTCCAAGACGAAAGAGGACTCTTGAGATTGCAAGCACATTCAGCACTAAGTGTATTTTCCCAGATGTATTTTCCTGGATGGACTATCTGCAGACATCATGGAAGGCAGCCCATTGACAACACACTACTGGAACAGCTAACCATCCTGCTGTGTTCCTGCATGACCATCACTTATCTGGTATTTCAGCTAAAATATGGAGAAGACAGAGACTATATTCTTATGCTAAGCCTGTGAGAAGGACAGAAATCTGACTTTCGCCCGAGAAGATGGACTGGATGATTCCTCAAGTCTGCCTTTTTTCAACACCCAGGAAAAAAAGGGACACCATGTTTTTCATACCTGTTTGGTTTAAGGTAAAGAGAGATTTTGAAAAAGGGGTTCTCAAAAATGGAAAAGAGTAAACCCAAGGACAAAATCATGAGACCTAGTGAGCCATTATCAATCAACAGCAGAAACAGATTTTTCAGTTTATTTAACTGGGTTTTGCTGCATACTTTGGCATTTGAGCCATATACTGGGACAGTTTTTTTTCCCAAGAATTTTTCTGAGAATATTGCTCCCAAGATGGTGTCCTTAACAACACAAGTCATGCATCCAGAGACCTTGTCTAGCAGCCATGCCTTCATAAACATATAAATCTGAAAAGTGAATTTGTTTATGATGACTTAGTATGTTCAAGTGGGACATCAGGGATCTGGCCAACTCCTGTGCATTTGGTGTCCACAGCACATGGTCATTTAATGGAGTGGATCTACTCTGTTCTACCACAAACCCAGTGCTGGTGGGACAAGTGCACACCCCACATGAAAGCACAAGTGGTGCTGAAATTTGGTGCTTGTGACTTTTTTTTTTCCCAGAAATCTCTCCCAGAACAAACACTTCTCTTTACTTCTGGAAAACAAGGCTTGGCACTAACAAACCCAGGATAAATCTGCTTTTTAGTGGGGCTGTTGTGATAGGATGAGAGGCAATGGTTTTAAAATAAAGGAGGATCAACTTCAATCAGATATAAAGAAGTTTTTTACAATGAGGGTGGTGAAACACGGGAACAGGTTGCCCAGGAAGCAACCTGCTAGATGTCTCAACCCTGGAAACATTCAAGGTCAGGTTGGGTGGGAGTCTAGTTACCTGATCGAATTGAAGATATCCCTGAGCACTGCAGGGGATTGGATATAGATGTCCTTTAAATGTCTCTTCCATCTCAATTATTCTATGATTCTACAATAATCCAAAGGATTCCAATAGTTAGATGCCTTCTTGGTGTCAAAGTACTATCAGACAAAAACTACCTTTTTTTCTTGAAGGAATGCATGTTCCAAAAAGTTATACAGCACAAATTTTAGAAAAACATTACATTATTATGCAAATCATCAGTTTCTTATCACAATAGGTATTCAAGCTATTTCAAACTGCTTCTCACAGTAACACTTGTAAACCATATTAATCATAATTTTAGAATACATTTACCTATGGATGACAACCAATTGATTACTCAAAAGTTCAGTGAGCTAAAAAAACCACTTCTTTTCCATCCAGAGATAAATCCTTGGTGTCCAAAATACGTCATTTAGATATGCATCCAAGCATTACAAAAATATGTTTAATGAAAAGTACTTTTCTAAGCCAGCAACTCTTAGGACCTAAAGCATGTATTTTTGTAAGGATGGATTTGCTCATGTAGGCATATTTATTGTATATGTGTTTTTATTTGTATTCATTGGTGCTGTAGGTTGTATGAGAATCCATAAATTTATCATGCTATTTCTTATCTTGCAGAAATTCAGTATTGTACTCTTGAAGCTCAGCGTGGTAAGTACACCAAATGATATTCTCAACAACACAGAAGATGTATTTTAATCTGCTGCCTATTTGCAGATGCTGTTTTGCACCTGTAGGAATAAGACTCTGTGCCTGAAAGGCTTCAGAAGACTTGTGCGAGCACAATTAAATGAGGATCTAGAGAGGTTTGAAGGGATGCAAACTAACTTTTCATTTGCTTCACATGCACAAATTATGTTTATGTATCAGCCTGTCAGCAGTGTTCATGTGACCTTCAGCATCAACTGGATGCTGCCTGATGAGATGGTGCCCGTGAGATCTCATTAATTCTGCCCTGTATTTTGAACCTCTTCTCATCTACAGGACAAGGGAGGCAATAATGATGGTGGAGAGAAAAGGCTCTGCAGTGCTGCCTGAGATTCAGGGCATCTCCCAGCACTTTAAGGAGTGTTCCTAGATGGGATTTCCAGAGGGACATCAGTCTGAAGCAAAAAAAGGCAGTGCTGGTATGAGCCTGTGCTTGTTTTCCACTCTGCCACAGCCTGAGAATGAGGTAAATGACTCAGCTCTCTCCACACATGTATAAGGCATTTCCACTGGCCCTGGAAGATTCCAGGCAATATGTCAGGGAATCTCTGCCATCATGAAATCAGGCTTCTTCACAAAGACTTTCAACTCCTAGGACAGTGAATGTAATTCTTCCTACAATGAATATAATTAGCCCCATTTTAAAGCTGGCAGCAAAACCGGGAAGAACTTGCAAAGATCGCACACATGGATTGGTCTTCCGTGGCAGATCCACTTAATTCCAGGCAAGTACTTAAAACACAAGACTCTTATGAATTTAAAACTGAATTTCCACCATCTCTTGTATTGGAGGTCATGCTGAGGAGTACTATTAAAATTAAATTCGGCCCAAAATCTTGGGGTTAAAATAATTTTTAAATGTAGCCTTAAAAAAAGGTACACATGAGCAAAGACAAGATCTGCAATAACACTGAGAAAATTAATTACCTAGGCAGACTCCTTTTCAAGTTCATGACTCATGCCAGCATATAAATGTCTGCATGAAGCCAGTTCTTAATGCTAATTTTGTCACTGTAAGAAAATTGTAACGTTCTCTGAGAAAAAGTGAGTGCATATCTTGCTATTGATTTTTCAAGTCTGACTGGCAGAGTGCTCTACTACAACTGCAGATTTGTGCTAATGCTTTATAATGTTTTGCTAAATTTAATCTTTCAGCACGGATATGGGACTCCTGGCCATGCTGCAGTTGGCCTCAGCTGCACAGAAGCTGTGGTCACAGCCACTTAATTCATCCCTTTTTACTGAATATAGACATGCAAGTGTATCACCTAATAAGTCAAAAATCCCATTCCATATAATGACAAAACCACAGTACAAAGACTACAAAGAGTGGGCGTAAGAAAAGATGCATTTTTGTTAGAACTAATCAGTGTTTCAGCTGTTTCCCCTGCTGCTCCCCTGCCAGAAGCTGCTGTGTTTATCAGGCGGTGCTGGCACGGCCTCGCAGTGCCGGGTGCCGACACCGCTGCTGAGGGACCCGGCCCTGTCTGCCTCCACAAGACCCCTTCTTGGAACTGCCACCTCTGACCACAGAGTTAATCTAGAGACATGAGCTACCAACTGCAGGTATCTGCTTTTTATATAAGAATTACCAAAGTGCTCCTTGGGATTTTTAAATCTTAATGGAGCACTACAAGAGAAAGTGAATGTGTCTGATGGTCCATATGCACAGCCCTACTTGGCCACACGGTGCCAAAAGCTACACATGCTATGGCTAAAAGCACCCTTTACAAGGGCAGCATCTCCATTAGGGAGTCGTGACCTCATTAAAATGGGGAAAAAAGGCACACCAACATGGGCATTTCTCTGCTTGTGGCAGGCAGAGCCCAGGCAGTGCAGGGAGGAGGGAGCCAGCAGCACTGTTGGACTGTACCACCCCAAAAGCTGCTGCTCCTTTTCATCTTCCCTGGAAAGTCCCTGGCAGTGAGTGGGATGTCAGCATCATGCTGACACCAGAGGTGTCATCAACATGAGGACCTCATTGTGACAGAGCCTCTCCAGACATGTAGCCACACAAGGGGCCTCAAGCACCACGTCTGACAAGGCACTGAGCACAGCTGAGGTTTTTGACTGGCAGACTAAGAGCAAGTCAAGTGTCCTGGCAGCCCATGGCAAGCCACAGGCTGCCTTCCCACCACACAAAGCAAAAAAAGCACAAGAAAAGGGATAAGATGGGGGAAAATGCCTCCTCTCCACCATCACTTTCCCACTGCCTATGGCAGCATGCACAGGGAACAAGGCTCAGCCTGTAAAAGCCAAGGGCCTGGGGAAAATGTCACCTGCTGTCACCTGCTGCACCCAGCCTCACCCCAGACACTGGGCACCCAGGGGAACAGGCATCCTACTGGCCCAATGTTCACAGGGGCAGGCAGAGCAGGGAAGGGGTAGGAGGTGAAGGCAACATGGGGAGTGCCCCTGTGGCAGCCCCAAACACCCCTATCCTGCTCTGCAAGGTGGCCAGGCCAGCCCTGAGCCAGCCCCAGGGGAAGAAGAAATGAGTGGAGAGTAAGACAGAGAGAGGGCTTGCTTCATCACATAAAGCCACACAAGGCAGCATTTGCACCCAAGCCAGCACAGATCCAAGCAGGGATATAAATATGATACAATGGCATGTGGGGTGGAAGTCTGAGCTTGTACCTCCAAAGCAGCCCAGTCTTATTCCAAAGTGCTGAACCCAAGCAGCATCTGGAGAATGGGGATGAACATGGGGAGAAGCATCTCTACATCCCACTTTCTAGATTATATGGACTCAGCACCTACTTTCAAAGGTATTAAAGGGAAAGATAACTAAAGCATGTATTCTTGGTTTTTTCCAGAAAAAAATTATATGTCTTGCATTTCTTTTAAGCTAGTTTTAAATGTGAAGTGGTTGGTTACGAAGCTCATTAACTCCTTGCAAGTATTCTCAGAAAGTGAAAGAGAATGTGGTCAGCCTAGATTGATTTTACTATTTTGTTATTATATTTTATTTATATCACTGTCATAGACTTATGCACACATGGAACAATCAGTCTGTCAGTCAACTGGACAAATATTAGCGTTTCCAGCTAAAGTGAAATAAAACCATTTGCTGGATGTTGCAGTGTTTCTGTAGCAAATCAATAATGGGTATTTAAATTGTTGTTTAGACATCAAAGCTAAGATGAATGGGGACATTCTCATCTCTTTGCTGCTGCTATGCTTTCAGGCTGTGCCTTTTAAATAAGACCTGGCATGTGCAATTGTTGTGGTTTAAAGGACAACAACTTTTTTTTTTTCCCCTTCCTGGGGGGGGGTTCTTTGTTTTCCTACTTCCGCCGGGACAGTTTCCAGCAGAGGTGAGGAGCCCACGGATTGGCTAATTTTAAGATGGGCACTTCATGTAGCCACTTGAAATTAGAGGCGTCTTTGCGAAGCTTACATTTTTTTTTTAGGAGCGGGAAGTTGGAAGCCCTCTTCGACTTCCGTCCGTCCGCGTGGAAGGTAACTCCGGCATGGCCCCGGCCGGCCGCTCCGGGGCCGTGCCGGGGCTGCGGCCGGGGACCCTGCCGGGTTCCCCTCCCCTGCCTCGGGCAGTGCTGCTGTTGCTCTGAGGTTGTTTTTTGCTTCCCCCTCCCTGCCTGAGGGAGAGGAGAATGGAACTCCAGAAGGGGGCTCCCGGCCCTCCCCTCTCCCGGGCTGGGCTTCCCCCCCCTCCCCCCCCACGGGGAGAGAGAGAGAGAGATAAGCCTGCAGCTACCGGGATTGCAGCTACGGTTGCTGTTTTAGTTTTCCCGCAACTCTCCCCCCACTCTGTGGAATGCATGAAGTTCCAACTGCACTGAGAAAGAAAATTAACCTTTTAAGTGTACCTGATGGATTCTGAAAAAAGGTTGAGCCAGGGAAGAAGCCTGCAGAAGCTCCTAGGTCAATGAGAAAAGAGTTAAAGACTAAAGGAGGGGAGAAAGAAGAGATGCTTTTAAGCTGAAAATCTTTTGTAAAGCCATGGTGATGAACTGCTCCTTGTAACTCACGGAATACCTTGGGGGAGATGCAGTGAAGGTTCTGCTTGTAACCTGAGCAAAGGCACTTAGTTCTAAAGCAAGCTGAAGCAGTTGTGATACCGTGCGAATTTGACCAGAGGGAGAGAAAGATGGGGGACCAGGCTGCAGAGATGAGCGATGAGAGTCTCTTGCCCTCGGGGATAGAAGAAGAGGACCTCTTGTTCCAGGAATGAGAAACCTTGCTTCCAGAGAGAGAAGACCTTTGCTTTCCTACCAGGACAACTCATCCTTAAAACTCCACCCCATAGTATACGAGTGAGCCCTTGGATGACAGTTGTGGGAAAAGCTGTAACCAAGGGAAGAGACTTGTGTCACATGTGAACTAATATCCTTTCTGGGCGGGAGTTCACGGTGACATGAACTCCACGAGAGACTTGTGTTTCTTGTGGGAAAATCTCCATAGTGAGACAAGAGAGACTCTTCTTCCAATTGGACTGATGAAAGCCTATTTTAAGAGTGGTAAATTGACCAGGGATTTTCTAAGTTTGTTTCTCTGTGTTGTTGGTGAGAAGGATGGTGGTAAAGGAAGATAAATGAGGTGGGAGAAAGGAACCATCATGGGTGAGGGGCTGGGAGGAGGAAGAAAAAACCACCTGGGGGTTGATTTTGATTCTGTTGTTTTTTGTTAATAAACTATTTTTATCTTTGAAGTTTAGGCCTGTTTTGCATTTCTCTTAATCCTTATTCTCATAAAACCACTACACTACACTCTCGCCTGGTGTGAGCAGGCGAGCAGGTGAATGTGAAAACCGCTACATTAAATGGTGTTTCTGCCCAGTTTCGAACAAACCCATGACAGCAATTCACATCACAGAATAACTTCTACTTAAAAGCTACAGGTCTTACTTTCAGAGCAACATGCCAGCCATCTCCATACAATGGTACATTGATTTGGCCTGTTCATCTTACTTGCAGCAATTGAAAAGCATCCCCAGTAATCTGTTATGTTGAACACCTTCACTATTACATCCAGACAACACAGCACCTGTGTGCATTAACCACTCAGCCTGCCAGGGAAGATCTATGGCACACCCCTGCTCAGGAACCCATCCCATGCTAGACAGCTTCCAGAAACCAGGACAGCTCTGGGGCTTGAGATCAAACTTGCATACAGTCACGATTATATTCTCAGGGTCCATTAATTTTGTCAGTGTCACTTCCCAAACACAAAGAATCCTCATCTTTAGGTTCAGTCTATTGGTATTTTACTAAATTTTGTGGGAGGCTGGAGAGGGAAGATGCAGAGTACCATGAGGTGTTTGATGCAGCAATGATCCTTAGAAATGTTATGGATGTATTTATTCAACTAAGAGGGTCTTTGCTGGATATATTCTTGGATATGTGATTGATTTGTTATTTGATGATCTGCACAAGATGAATTCTTTTAAAGGCTTTACTCTGTGTAAGGGTGAGGGATGGTTATATTTTACAGAAAACGGGGATGTGGCTTTTTAAATACCTAAGAAAATATTTATATTTGCAAAATAGGACAAACACAAGAGCATAAATCAACAACAAGCACTGCAAGTACACTGTCAAGGACACAGACCCTAAGGAGGCCATTTAGGTTGTGTAACATAGGCCATACTTGGAGATGTACAATTGCACAGGAAGGTTATGTAATTTCTCTTGTAAGCAATGCAAAAAAACAACAGTTATTAATTTGTGTTTCTGAAATGTGCAATGATAACAAGATGCCTGGAGGTCCCAGATGCATTCCCTAATCCCCACTTTCCTGTTCTGGCCATGTTGACTCCAACAGTACAGCAAACCCCCCTCTCCTCTGGGCTCACCTGCAATAAAGCACCATGATCCTCTCTTTGAGAGTGAGCAGGACCACACTTCTCTACTGCCAAGAGGTCAGCAGCTCCACTGAAGCAGAAGCTGGTCCTTGGGAGGGGTCTGTGGTTCTAGAGTGCTCTCAAGCCTTTGCCTTGCAGGTATTATCAAAGAGATGCAAGAGAGGCTAAATCTGCTGAGGTATTTTAAATTGTAAGCACCAAGCAAGCCTATTATGAAGACAGCCCAGGCATTAGTGTTGCCCAAATGTGGCTTCCAGATATCTGGTGTGAAGTGACTTACCCTGCATGAAGTGAGGAAATGAGCTAAGGAGCTGAAGAGATGAGTAGGACAAAATCCCCAGGCATAACTGATGGCTGTTTTCACCTGATCTTCACGTGACGAAACTGAGCCTCTGACTCATTACATCAAATTATATTTCCAAACTGCCACAGTAGAGAAGTGAAGAGCAAAAATATCACTCAGAAACTAAAAGCTCTGGTTTTCAACAGCAGGTGGACACTGCAAGGGACCAGGAGAGGAAACAACAACCATGGAGGCATCTTAACTTCAGCCAATCTTACTTAATTTGGTTAACAGTATGTCCCTTACCAAGGGCTTTGAATTTATGACTTTTAAAGAAAAAGGTTGGCAGAAAAATCAGAATCGTAAAGACAATAGTTATTAAATAAATATTCTTCAGCTCTTCACTTCTATCAGATATCCATCCATAGGTACTCAGCTGGTCTCTGTCATGTTGGTATTAAGAGCATATCCCAAAAATTCAGGATAGAAATAGCAACACTCTTGTAATGTCAGGTAACAACAGAAAAATATATTTAAAAGACATATCTAGACAATAAATAGATGTTTTCATTTTCCAGCTGATTAGTAAGCTAAGAGGTCTGATGTGTTCTTGAGACAGAGTAAATACAAATCAATACTCAGCTTTCAAACAAGTGAAGTCAGTGGGCATCCTAAATTCTGCTCAAAAATTGTATCTGCCCTCTGTGACAACAGTTTCATATTGTCATGGTCTATTATTGAAACACTCGGTTATTTTTTATTTCAGTATGCTGGCAAAAATGGACTTTGATCACTCATTTTCCATGGGATAGCATCACGTATATTTAATTCTTTTTTGTGGTGGCTTCCAAAACTCAATGGAAAACATACAGCTTAGGTCTTTCATTCACTGCTTTATGCAATCTTTAAAATCTTTTTTTTTGTTCTCTGTGAAATTACAGAGTTATAATAGGACAAACTTTGAATAAGAAGACACAGAAATTACTAAACCTCTGTTCTCAACAGCTTCATGCATGGAAAGGAAACCCAGATACCCACCTAGAGAATAAGGTCCAGACATGATTTCCTTCCCCTCACTGTGTTTTTTCACAGCTAATTGCAAAACTGAACAACTTTTAAATGCTAGTTACAACCACGCCAGCCTGTTTCAGTCACTAATAAAATGCCCTTTCACTCAGTGACATTATCGCTTCTAACAATGTCTATCAAGTGTGAAGAGATTAATCTTTTTTTATCATATCCATGCATTAAAATTACTTTGGTTTTTTTAACTGCTCTTTACAGATTTTTATTTTTTTTTTTGCCTATAGTATAAAAGAAACTAATGTGTCTCAATCCATTGCAGTTAAAACTGTGGTCACACTCACTCTTTGTTCTTGTTAGAAGTATTATCAGCAAACTTGCCTGCACATAGCCCATAATTTACCTGTAAAAATAGCCCTAATAATCTAGCAGTAATGCAGGCTTTATATGCATGAGTCCTTTCCTGTAATCCTTTTATTTTGATCCTCCATGTGGTTACTATACTAAAGCAACACAGGAAGAGCTCAAGAATGATATTTGGTGTGCACAGAGTAAGGGATATTCCCTGTTGCAAAAATTCTGTTGTCCTAGTGAATGACATAGACTGAAGCAATTAGGACATGTTTTTTGCCAGATCTTCTTTTTACTATGAGATTGGTGGAATGGAATAAACATAATTCAATATACTGATTCATAAATATTCATTTCACAGAAGCACTCTTCTGGTAATGAAAAGCCTTTCTGAAAAAAAGGGCAACATGTTAACAAAACAAAGGACTGCTTCATTCAGGTCAATCCACACTAACTTTTTGTGTATGGAGATATTTGTGGGTAAGATACTTCAATAAATCTTGCACATCTTCAATATTTTAAACTGTAATATCATAGAGCTTTTCCCTGACAAGGGTTTGACACACAGTGAAGATAAGTAAACATGAATACTTTCATTATAGACTCACGCAGAGGGAAGTTAAATGTGGCATAGTTGAAAGAAACCCCCAGTAATGTTTGTTTTCCCATTTTATTCAGTCACTAGTCCACATGTTCCCCTGAGTCCATTACATTTCAGTCCCTAAATTATTCTTTCTCATTCTGTATTCCTGATAGTATCTTGATATTCTTGGCATATGTTAATAACACCCACAGGGCAGATAAACTGTTCTAGTGGTCTCAAACTAATAAAAGAATGGTTCTTACCAGGCACAGAGGAGATTCCTCAGAAACCCATTAACAGCTGCAATGATTCACTCAGTTTTCCATGGATCTGTATTTGCTGTGGCATCAGCTTTTCATATTAAGAAATGTCACATTTGGTAAATCCCCAGTAAATGGCAATTTTCCCCCAGCTAGTTCAGTTTGACATGCACTACTTCAAAGATTTGCATGGTGGGATGCAGTCCAGTAATGTATCTCTTTGGTTCAGGGGATTTGCCCAGCTCTGGAGCAATCTCCACCTCCTCATTTTTATCAGAGAGCCAGGATACTGACTTAAATGAGTTCTTTTATTTCAGGCACCACTGCTTCCCTTACACCCCCAATCTTTCTTAGTGTGGTCTCTCCTCCTCTCATCACAGGTTTTGTCTAGTTCCAGAGAAAGCCACTGAGCTCCACAGCTGCTTTTTCTCACTCCCGGCTCCCTCCACAGAGGCAGCAGAAACAGAAAACCTCCCCAACCTGGACTGTTCAGCTGCTGACAGCAGTGATTCATCCAGGACTTCTCAGCAGCCATGACCTAACAGCATTTCTGAGATGTGACTTGAATTCATGATTATGAAAGAACTGAATGCTGCAGTTTATGTGGTTGTTAAACCTTCATAGCTGTTGTCACCTCAAAGCATGCTCCAGGTCAAAAGGCTGGGTTTATGCACACAAATATATACGTACATGTATCGTATTTAAACAATGACACAAACATTGCTCGAGGAGTATAACTGCACAACCCAAGCCTCCAGCTAACAAAAATCAATGGATATGAAGTCTGTGTGTGTTCATACACAAATGACAGATTTATTTGTTTATGTGGTTTTTCTCACAGTGTAATTCTTACCACCTCGTCACGTCTCTTATCAGTGACTTTCCATGGTATCAACAAACTCAAGGACACTGGGAAAGTAGAAATTATTATTAAAGTATAACAAGATTTCATTGGATAAACAGGCTTGGATTTATTTTACCAGTGGCAGTATAACCCAAACATCTAGGTCTAGGGTAGGTCAGTACATAGGAAATGAGCAGAGAAGCCTCTGAGCTGTCAGGTTGCCTTTTGACAAAGACAAGATGATGTTTAAGTTTAGGTTTCCTACCAACACTGACACTTCAAAGCTGGGGCTCCTGAGCCAGGGGCCCTGGGAAAGAAGGAATAAAACACCCTCAGCAACAAGTCAGTCAGCAAAGGCTCGTAAGGCCACAGCCTTGATGACTGACAGGAAAAATGAAGAAAAAGACTAGTAGACAAGACAGAGTAGACAAGGTGGCCCCTAGAATCACAAACAAAAACGATAAATATTTTTTAAATACATTTGTCAACTTCTGATAAAACAAATGAAATATTCTAACTGCCCTTGGATGTTGGTTCTGGATGCCAGTATTTCCCAGGCTTTAGGTCTCTTTGCTCTGACTTAACAAACCATATTGCAATTTATGGAAACAGATTTCACAGTGCTTGAGAGAAAAAGAAATATGATTCTTTTTTCTTTGTTGTTATTTAGAAAAGTTGATCTAGAAGGAAGCAGTCCCAGCCTCAAAATGAGTTAATGACAGTTTAAGTAGAAGAGTATTTTTTTAATTTACTCAAATTATAATTAGGTAATTATAAGCAATCAAGTGAGAGCTGTTTAAAAGCTACTGGCCACAGCTGTTAGCTACCTCATCTCGTCAGAAATCAGCACCCCCTCAGCTGGGGGATTTAAGCAAACCTGTTTTATGACAGCAAGGTGTAAGTGCTCACGTCTTCAATTACTCAGCTGAGGAATCAGTAACTCCTGGGAGTGGGGCAGTAAGTTTGTCACAGCTCAATGTGGATCTGCAAAGGGCATATCTGACTGTGCCCACCAATTTGAGCTATTCTTTCTCCCAAGGTGACTGTCAGTTTCGAGTTCATATTGCTACTAATATTCCTCTCAGGGCTGCTAAGATAGTATGCATTTAAAATGCTGTTCTCCCCTGAAAAATTATTTTAATTACAATTATATTCAGGGGTCCCATATTCTTTGGTTTTCAACAATTATCATAGCACATTTTTACAATTTCCCAGCTAATGGATGCTTTCACTAACTGCCAGCTCCCAAATTAAACGTAGTATCTGAAATGCCAGGCTTTTATGTCATGTTATGTCATGTTTTCCTGCCATTCCATCTTCTGGGGTTGCATAGTCACTGCAAGGAGAGCATCCTCCAAAGTCTCTGCATAAAACTCAGAGATGAGCCTGGCTGAATGTGTCTCACAGCACAGCACATGGTCCAGCCAATGTGCTAGGTCTGTGGATGAAACGGCAGAAAGGAAATACTTTAGACCTTAAAATAAGCAAGAAATAATTACTACGAAATTATCAGCAGTGAGCACAGAACAGAGAAAGCAGAACAGTTAAGCACAGGGAAGTGTAATTTGGACACACAAATAAGCAGTGATTAAAGACACAGTGATAGAATGCTTCCAGAGCAGTGGTTTTTTTCCAGTAGTTCATCATGTGGCTTTCTTCTTCCATCAGCTCTCCTGTAAGGGGTTCTAAATTCACATTGACTACACACACATGGAAATGTAATGGAAGTAGGAGAGGATTTCCAATACGGCACAGTCTTAAAAACCTGAATACATAATGGGTTTTTCATACAAAGTGTTTGCAATATGCTACATTTTTCAGGATGAGATTTGTGTTACTTACTTTGACCTCCGTATACCATTTCAGTTGTTTCAGAAATGCAAGCTAACATGCTAAAGTTATACAAGCCAAGCCTCTCAAGCAGATCACAATGAACTTTCTACAGAAAGTCTTATTCAGAAATCAAGACGATCTAACTTAGCCCACTAGAAACAATCAGTGGACACGCAGATTCTTCCAGTCTTTCCAAAGGACTCCCACCTTGATGTGTACTTAGCCAACGTCCAACACAGAAAACAAAGCATTTCAGACCTTGCAAGTAATGCTGCTCTTTTCCCTGCTCAGAAAGTATGACCTAGAGGAGCAGGGGTGCACAGAGCATAAACTGGGGACAGCTTGGGCCCCAATAACAGCCACGCATGGAGCAAAATGATGCACAGTACCTTTCTGAAAAGACAGGAGTGTAACCATAGTTGTAAAAGATACTGTACAAGTTTAAGGCTAAACACTCTTTTGGAAGAGCAATGCTGTGCATTGCTCTTCCAAAACAAACAAACAAATAAACAGAAAAAGGTGTATATTAGTAAATACAGCTGTGAGCTAGTCCAGGAGCAGCCTCAGCAACTTGTTTCCCCAGAAACGCAAATATGATTCCTGACAACTCTTTCTGTGGGCTCACAGAGGCAAGTGGCCCCCAAAGGAAAACTGCTATTCACAGGATCCAATGAATGAATTTATCAGAGGGTGCAGGGACAGAGGATATGTAGGCAGGAGAGGATGGAATAAGAATGCTCAAGAGAAAGGGGTCACAGGAGCCAGCACCTGCACTTCCAGAAAGGACATGACTCTATTCAAGAAAAGTGATGGCTTTATCACTAGCAAATTAAAACAGTTCTTTGCTTTCTAAATGTTTTAGTTAGTGTATCAGTCTGACACTTCCATAGAGATAGCCCACTCATAATTGCCTCAAAAATATTGTGCACTCAATCCTTGGAAATAAACTTACTGAAAATACCAGCAGAATCCATAGAGACACAAGTGCTTCAAATTAAATTTGGGAAGATACTGCCTGAGACCTGACCTATGGACCCAGTTACTGGATGGAAATTACTATTTCTAGAATTTAGAGGATGTGTCAAAACAACCTTCCTAATTAGGATAATCTAGCAAAAACAGACCAAGCAGGGAGGAGACATAAGGCGGTGAACAGATTTCTGGAGGACTCTGTGGCTTGGCGAGTTCATCTCTTCCAAGTCTCTCACAGCCCCTCTGCAGGGAGGTGGAGCCCCCTCAGGCCTGCAGGCTCTCCTTAGCCAAGGACTTCCCAGCTCATGCCCAAATGATTCAAGGTAACTCAGTCCCTGGGTTTCGATTAACCTGGCTCTACAAGCAAATCTGAGGAAACACAAGGGCAGGGGAATGTGTAAAAAGGAACTTTCCCCCCCTCCTTTTGTTTTACTTAAGTTTATTTCTCGTTCCTTCCTGAGCAACAAAGATGACCTGGGAGCCACTGCAGGTCCCAACACTCACAGCCACAGCCTGGCCAATGCTGCCATCTCTCCCAAGTCTCGCTCCTCATCCCACTGTAACCAGATATACACTGGCATTACTATTACTCACCTGCATCCCTTGGCATTTGCAATTCTTGTCATATGTGATTGAATGCCACACAGACCACTTTGAAATATGGGCTTGGTGCTTTTGTGTACATACATGGGTGTGAGAGAGTAGGTGAAAATGAGTGAGATTGGCCTTATTTTAAAATGAAACTACTTTCCCCTCCCATATAGCTCTACTACATTAGTTAGGTTTTGTTTCTGAAATGTTGCATCTTTTACTGTGCTGTGGCCTCAATTTTGTTGAGCATCATCCAGGTGCTGTTATCATACAGCTATGAAGTAAATGTGGTTCTTTTATAAGCAAGAGCAAAGTTAGCTTTGTTTTGTGTGTTACGAAAAAGCCCTTCAGGTGCCATTCTGTGTACAGGGGAACTTAATCCTTTTTCGAGGAAAACCAACCTATGTCATTTCACATAGCACAAGAGCAACTGGACAGGATAGGTGCAACAGGATCTATTTAATGCACTGCTACTTGTGCTGCCTGCAGTAAAGCCAGTGCCATGTGCTCTGAGCAACTGCAGCTGTGCACCCTCATAAACCCAACAGCAACTTCTGCAGATTTAATGGCAAGTGGACAATGGCACTAAATACAGAAACCGGGAAAAAACTGAAGCTGCATTTTAAGCAACTTTAAGGAAATGAATGCTGATGATTCAGAAAGGTGAATAATGAGAAATCTAAGGAGAAATGCATAATCAAAGCTTGAACTAGACTGTCCTAAGGGTTGCACACCACTGTGCTGACACAAAATACAGCATCAAGATTTTGCATCCTTCGTTCCAGCATCTGCACCTGCACAGCAAGAGGACTGTGACATCCTACCTCATCCTTCATGCACCTTAATATCCCTGCTTTGTAAGAGCACAACTGCACAGAGTGACATAATAAACTGCACACTTTTTGTTGCCTTGTAAAACTGTAACAATGACTTTAGGGCTGTTTCTCGTCACACATGGTCTTTATTATTTTCTTATTAAGCATTAATTACTCACTCACATACCAGCAGCACTGAATGCTGCTGAGCAGGTCCCAGGCCATGATGTACTGGGTCCTAACCGATTCTGTTGCAATAGAATATCTGTCTCTCCCATAGCAAATAAGCATATTTCTACAGCAAAATCACACCAGTTATTCTAAGAGAGCCACCACCAACTTTCCGTTCTCAGAAGGACTAGAAAAGGCTACAGAGAAAAACCAGAGAAATTCAGAACAACTTTATAAAACTGGCAGCTATAAAACAATAGTTCATGTTGCATGGCAAAGCTCAGTCTGCCTCACCAGACTCTTTCTTTCTTTCCTTGAACAGACAGTGCTCAAGAGAGCACTTGGAACAAAATTCTTCTTTGCTAATAGCCCACTAATCACTAGGGTTGCTACATCATCTATGCACATGTACAAGGAACCCACACAGCAGCAGTGATGTCAGGGGTGCCTTTGAAAATGCTGAAGCTAGTCTTTTATGCTGTTATTTCCACTGTGTACACTTTGCTATTTCATTTATTTAACATGTCAGATGGGGCAATGAGTCCTCAATTACTTTATAGCCGAGAAAAAGAAGCAATAGTAAAGGTGATTATGCATTCATGTGAAGCCTGAGTGAGGACTGCTTTTCTAACAGACTGGACACATCATTTGGTTTTACCTTGATAATGTAACTTTTTCAGTAACTAGCAGCTGAAGTATGCCAAGAAGTCTAATAATTTCCATGAGCATTCCATTGCAAACCAAAGTTTTACCCCAAACAAGTGCACTTGTACCAAGAACAACTGTAAAGAACTTTATTACACAAGCCAGGGCTTTCTGGGTATATGTTCAGAGTCCTTGCTTAGAACAGATGCAATAAATCTATTATTTCCTGAAAGCATTAGGCCCATTGGGTCTATTTGGGACTGCCCAGAAAGTTTTAAATGTAGTGGTAAATTAAATGGAGTGTTAAATTTAAAAAAAAAATAAATTAATAAAGTCATCAGTAGACAGAGAAGCAGCTCTAAAACACTGAATTTACCCAAATCTGGTGCTACACTATTATGTGGCAGTTCAGTCTGGGATGTAAGACACTTGAAAAATAGAAAAAAAATAGAAAAAATAGAAAAATCCTCAACAGTTACCCATACAAAATTTCTAGATATGCAGGGAACAGCACATCTAGAGAAACACAGAAGCAGAATGATGTTGAGCATAAGTAACAAAGTCAGAGTGGGGCCTTGCCAGTACTGCAGGAAACTAGAAATATGTGGAGAACTGAACCATCAGAGTGTTCAGTCAGGTGGCTTGAACTGCAAATTATTGGTTTTTTAAACAACATTCCACCTCTCGAATAATCCTTAATTAGGTACTTAACAAAATTTATACATTTCTCAATGTGGTCATCTTTTCATTCTATGAGCAATTTTATAATTGAAACATATAATTTACTGATGGCTCATTAATTTAGAGTCCAGATCAATTATTAAAAAAGAAAAATAGCTTTCCATTTACTTAAACCACTTGAAAGGTATTTCTTGGTAATTCTTGGTTGGTTTAGGTCCATAGCTGCATATAGTTCCAACAGCACCATTCAGCTGAGTATAGATATGGAGCATAGATATAGATATAGCAGCATAGGCAGCAGGTAACAGAGCTCATTAAGTGTTAACAATGTTTCTTTTTCTTCCATCAACAAAATATTTTCTAATACTTTAATTTTCACGTTACAGTTCTTAGAAAAATCTCACGAATTAGAGGTGTGCATGAATCATAAGCATCCATTTTATGAAAAAAAAATTGTATTTCTGTCTTTTTTCCATTTTACAATGGGGTGAAAGGCTGGAAATGTGACATATTCTACTGAATAGATATTTCTGAGAAATAACAGGCTGTCATACCACCTCCCTGTATGGCTGTCACTCAGCATTTCAAGCAGCCTGCCTTGTTCATAGCCTACCTACTGCACTGGATGGGTAGGAGGAAAAAGCAGGCTTCACCTCCATCAAGAACTGCAGCAGAATTGCACACACCGCCAGGGATGTTTTGATTCCAACACACAACATTTCTCTGAACAAAAGCTCTCTATAAAATTGTGATCAGCACGTATGCACGTGTGCTCACATACAGATACTGTTTGGTACAGGTGAGTGGGCACAGATGTCAGAACAAGCAAAATCCTTGTGATTTTGTCTGTGTGAGGAGTCGAGAGATGATGGCAGAAATGGAAAGCCATTTTTAGGATGAGAACACTATCAGAGCACATCTTCTACTCAAAAAACTGGAAAAACCTTGGAAAAAAACTCAGAAACTCCTTGTAGATCTCTTTTTCCTCTACAACAAGAGGTCTATAGATATAGTATGGAGGTGTGGTAATGGAATGTAGCTCACCAGGTTTCCACAGATATGGTTCCAGCTACGGCTAAAGGGCTCAGATTATTATGGCAATAAATTACAAAAATCAAACAGGAACAAAGCTAAGACTAATAGCATTTGCTTCTATATACACAAAGCTCTGTTATGCCCACTTTGAGCCATTGCACTCACAGGTAGACACAGGAACTTGGGACTGAGGTCCAGAGCAGTCCTGATTTCCAGCAGTCCTGGAAATGGCCCAAGCATACGTGCTGTTCGCCCTATCTAAATTCTCTCCGACCTAATCCATGTGATTTTTTTTAAGTGGCTATTCTCTTTGATCATGGCAATTGGAAGTATCTTGCTAAATCCAAAGCCTCTGCCTGAAGTTCATGAACCTTTCATGTGCCACTCTACAGGAAGTCAGCACTTCTTGAGTGGGACAGTGCCAACATCCCCCTACTGAGCTCAGGTGGCCACAGGGGCTTAATTCGCAGTACTCAGACACCTGGCACACACTCCTGCAATGGGAATCTTTTATCTCCTAACTATGAGATTATTGATAGAAATTTGGGTAAGTCCCTGTCTCTCTGAGGTGCAAAGAGCACTTAAAAAGCTCTGACTCACTGCATACCGGTGGCACAGTGTTTGAACAAGCTCTGCTGACAACCTGCAACAACAGCTGGGAGAGGTGCGACCTTTCTCAGTTCAGAGCAACAGGCTGTTAGTTTTGAAAGCCAGTGACAAATCAACGTCAGCTTTGTTAAAAACCTAGTGAAATTACCAGAAGTAAGAGAGAAGATCACACTCTGAAGTAAGCAGCTTGGACAGCTTATGAACAGAACTTACAGTAACATCAGTGGGGGTTTTTTTCAGATATTCCCAGCCAGGAAATATAATACTGAATTCTGCATCTCAAGACCAATCTTCTACTCTCACAAACATCCACGTCACACCAAACCTTCTGTAAATCACCTAAGCACCCAGGCAGAACTAGGTAAGTATCCCCACTCCTCTCATTGGGAAACTGTTGCAGAATGTTGCTCCTCTACTGGTTCAAAATATTTTCTAATTTCTAGCCTAAATGTGTCCCTCTTCAGAGCATCTGTATATACAGTAGGACAGGCCTATAACTGAAACAGTCCTAAGCATTCCCTGATTGTTATCTTCCAGAATCTAACAATCAAATCTTCTCAGGCTTTGCTTTTCTAACCCAAACAGCCAAACTCACCACCTCACTTCCTTAAAAGGGCACTTTGTTCCCCTTACCACACCACTTCCATTTGCCTGATTTGCAAGATCCAGTTCCTTCCTTCCCCTTAAGAAAGGGATATGTGAATCCTCCTTTCTCTTCATTACAACTCCAAGCTTTGAGTCATCAGCATATTTCATTAGTGCTGTTATTTTATTGCAAAGGTCTATTATACTAAATTGCTCCCAAGACCAACAGAAATTTCTCTAGTAAGTTCCAACATTTCAGCCTCCAGCACTAATTGTTGTCATATCCCCATTAGCCAATCCCTTACTCATCTCAGAGTTTTCTCCTACTAATCTGACTCATTGTATATAATGATTCTCCATGTAATAAAAACATTTTGGTCAATTAAAGAACTATACATCAAAAAACCACCATATTAAAGGAAAAACTTAGGCAAATACTTCATGAAATCATCTTCCAGAACCACTAGAGCAATAATAGAGTAAAAGCATCTGCTAACTGGCCTGTCCTCCAGTGGGGAATACTCAACCCTCTTTTCCCTTTGTCTTCACCCAGTCTGAGCACAGAACGTGACTGTGGCATGGCTTTAACCTCATCTCTGGTTATTTCCATTGCAGGAGCACTTGTGCCAAACCTCATTTGGAAGGATGTTGGCTGCTCAGTTAAGCTGCTCCTGGTGGTAGTTTTATGCCAAGATTTGACAGTTTCCACCCAGGTGACAGACCTTTTATTCTGTTTCATTGTGCCCCTGCTGCTGTGAGGGCACCCATCTCCTGTTGGGAGATCAAGTGAGAAAGAAGGGGATAACTTTTAGATGGCTGAAGTAGGGTTTTCAAGAGCACCTTCAGTGACACGCTAGAAAGAGCATTTTAAACTAATCTCCCTAAATCAGGATATGCAGTGAATTAAAGCCAAGCAAGGGTGCAATTCCATGTTACAGGTTATGATAAAGTGCCACCAAGAGGTGCAGCACAGCTGCACCAGTTCCTGTCTGACCTTAGAGTGTGCTGACACCAGAAATTCAGACAAAAGAAAAACTCTCACTTTAGGGTTTTTTCAGAAAGCTGTTTCTCTCAACCAGTTTGCCATTAGCACCAATGCCAGAACTAGTGAAGCTGTTTAAAGCTTTACTGGAATAAGCAGAATCATCAGGCAGTTGTGCTGCCTGCAAAAACAATTTATAAACAGACTTAAATAAAAGGAATGAAATTTTTCTTTCCTCTCCTCTCCTCTCCTCTCCTCTCCNAGTTTTCTCCCCTTGCCAGACAATATTTTGCCTGTCACAGGGACAACAAAAATGCATGATTCTGTGCTCAGGTGGCCTGTCTGGGCATCCTCATCGAGATCTATTGTCCCCACTTCAGGCAACATCTAAAGTCATGCCAGGAAAATTCAGCAGGAATGTCCACTGGAAGATCTGGGTTGGGATGTCTAGAGACATAGTTATCACTTCCTCAGAAAGATAAGTGGAAATCTATCTTAGCCTATGCTAATCTTATGTCTATTTCACTCTTACACCCACTTCTAAAGAATCCATGTTAAAAGCTAACTTTTGCAGCATGTAGCCTTGTGTTGTCTAAGATACTGAACCAGAAATATTACAATGGTCTGGGAGACTGAAGCTGTTGAACCCTGAAAATGGAAAATCTACATTAGAAACAAAAATGTTTCCCATTTCCCAGCAGAAGTCTAAAAGCACATAAGTAGTCTAGGCAGTCAGTTTGCAGATGAAAGTAAGGGGTTTTTTTGTAAAATATGGCATTTCAAATGAGATGTGCTAACATTTTTAATTCATGTGATTCCTTCTAAAGATTTCTCTCCACAAAATTGTGAGTGCTGTTACCAACATTAGGAAGTTTTGCTGTATCACTTATTCTATGTGCCTGAGTGAAAGACTTGAGCTTCCCAAGGAGTGCAGTAATCTCCCATTGTTTGAAGGGCTGTATTGTTTTCATGTAGAAAGGTGAAGATGGAAAAGTCCATGTTTATGCACTTAGGTACATTCTTGATACACAATCAGGAAACTCTTCTTAAAGTATTTCCAAACCCAGCTCCAAATAATATACAATACTGTAAATCCCACTCATGTGTAATGCCATCATTTGAGATGACTCATGTTCCTCTGAAGTAAGAGAAAGTCACATGGATTTCCTTGCTGAGAAGCTACCAAACATGGTAGAACTAGAACTATGTGTGAAAACAAAAATTAAAAATTCTGAATCACATCGAAGTATTATAAGTATTAATGTAAACTGCTAGACCCAATTGCCACATTTGACACACGTAGCACATGGTGGAGCCAGCATAGTCCTGAGCAGTATCTCTACAAGCTTTGCACTCTCAGGGAACCACCCCCCATGCTCTCATGCCAGATATATTCTTGATTTTATGCTATAAAACTCTGTGCAGCTGTAACATAGCCACCTCTTTATCCCATATACTTTGTCATTACTTCTCTTTGCATTTCTGTCTCTAACAACACATAGTGTGAACCTTGTGCAGCTTTGGAAGGTCAATCTCACCACACAAATCAGAGGACTGGACCATGGCACCTTCCACTTCACATTTACTTGCCCAGAGGTAGGTCTGTCTTTCTGTCTTGAGTTAAAGCAACATGGAAGGTTGACAGAGGAAGACTTGCTACCAAATGGATTGATCCTGCAGACCTGTGCAGGCAAACCTCTACCAAACCAATTCTCTGGCAGCAACACTGGCATAAGGCATGCTCAGCTCCCTGATACCTCATTCCCTTCTCTGCCCATGGGTGAGCACCATCACACCTCATGGTGCCAATGTGGGATAGCATTGCCAAACAGGTTGTGCCCAGAGGCCATGGACATTTTGCCAGCAGAGCTGAGAGCGTGGCAACTTGGAGCACTGGGGTAGCGAAAAGGAGGCCAGTGCCAGGGGAAGGCCCACATTTGGATAATTAATCAGAAAGATCTGTACCAGCACAGTGTACAGAGCTAATCTGTCCTTAAATTCCTCTGGTTAGAAAGTGCAGAAAGCTGGAAGGAAGAAGAGAGTGTAAAAAGTGAGGATTCTGTCTCCATCTCCCACATTCAGAAAGCCTCAGAAATACCACCTTTATTTTGCTCTTCACTAACTTCATACCAGGATACAAAACCTAGAAGTATTTCCCAAGAAGCTGAGCTGTTGGTATATGAATTTTTCTCAATTATCTATCAATATTTTTTCCTACATGTTAATTCTTCCTATTAGTTCACTGGCTTATATTTATAATATAAATATTATAAATTCTAAACTTTTTAAAATATTTACTGTATAAATAATTTACTGTGGTAAATGATTTCTAAGTAAAAGCTGATCTCAATCAAGTTTCTCATATTAATGCTGTGGACTACTCAAAAAAAAAGAAAAGATACTGTATAGAAACAGGTTTTGTTTTATACAACATACCATCTTTTATGTTCTGGGCCTTTTAGCCTCGCCAAGAATTACTTCATCTGGAAAATATCCTGGTAGGGAGACGTACTTGTAACTTTAGATACTATGAAGCACAAGTCTAAAACTTCAAATTTCAGCACTTTCTTCGTAACAGTAAGGGGTAAAAAGTAATATTCCACTTCAGCTGGAATATAAATAAAGCTAAGTGAAAATATCAT
>VZTR01001735.1:519250-544950 GCA_013400775.1 Chaetops frenatus
GTGCCATGGTGTTTTGACAGAGTGGTCCTCAGCTGTAAGTTGGACTCGAAGATCTCAGAGGTCTTTTCCAACTTAATTGATTCTGTGATTCCCTGCCCTCCTCTGCCATGTGATTTCCAACCCGACTACTTTAGCTTTACCATCTTGCAGGTGTGTTTCTGCCTTATTCCCAGCACCCAGGAATGCCTCTTACCCCACATGACAAAGTATGGATCTGAAAGAGAGACACAGGAAACTCAGACATCTGCAGAAAGGGAGGCAGAACTAGCAGAGACCCTGAAACTCCATCATTCTTCAGTACAAGAGTATGATAGTCATGATTATCATGTTTGCAGCACTATGGTTTACTCCCAATTAAACATTTCACAGATCTTTCCCTGTTGCTAAAAAGGCTCTTAAATTCCCTTGCCAAGACTGATGCTTGGAGGTGGAGAGAAAACAGGAGGGGCATAAGGGATGCAGCAGAGAAAGGCTTCTCTCTCAGCTGCCTACAACACAAACCTTGGTGCTTCATTAAGCCTTTGCATAACTGTCCTGACAAGTGAAATGCTGCTGTCAGTCCTGGTATGGAAATTCATACCGGGCAAGCACTGCTAAAGAAGCAGTCACCAGAAACGTATCACTGAGTGCTCTGACCACTCTGTTCCTCCACCTCTCCAGCTGCACACTTGGAGGCAGTAATTCTCAATTATCTTCCCCTCCCAGAGCAGTATGAGATCACTGTACTAAATTCTAATATATTCACAAGAGGTTGTTTACACAGGCATATCTGTTTGGCTATGGGAAAAAGTACCTCTTTGCACAGGTGTCTATCTCCCACTGTGACCCACTAAATATCTATGCCAGCTAAAAATTAAGATGTTTCCGTGATTTGTTTAATCCAATTTTAGTGTAACTGGAAGTGATGGTCACACCTTCCCATCACTTCTGTCTTCATGTGCCCAGTCTCCTGCTCATTGCAACACAAAAAATTGTGTGGCTGCATGATAAAGAAAACGACTTGCTGTAAATTCACTCTATGGCAAAAAAGCAGCAAAATACCAGTTTTCAGCTGGACCAGCTCTCTGATCCAATATCTCTGATCCAACAAATTGCTATGCAGTCATGTCTTTACTGAGCACTGACACAGGAAGCAGAAAAACACTGACTGCCTTAAATTATGACATAGCAACCTAACCAAAATACTGCAAAGTTTTAAAAGCGGGTCCTTCAGAGTAACAGTCCAGTCAAGGGAGCGGTGCCACCAAGTACCTTCTGCCACCACGTAATCTTCACCTGCAGGACCCCAGGGAACCCTCAGCAGCCTGACAGGTGCAGTGCAAACAGGGTCCTCACACTGCCCTCACAAGCAAGGGTGTCTGTGTCACAGTATATTAATAGTGCTGTGCAAAGAAGAGCACAAACAGCAGTTATTGTTATCAGAAGGTCATGCTACAAACACCCTTCCAAAACCAGCTAGGCAATGGTCTGTGAGAAGCCAGGAAGCTGGACCTTTTTGCAGACATTTTGCTGTTGTTCAGCATTAGTACTCTGATATTGTCATACTTCCATCATTTCGGGGAATGGTTGGCTCTGACACTTTTGCATCTTTCTTTTGTGTTTCTATGATTTGTATATTCAAAAAACAGTTTTCTGTGAGGTTCGTTATCACCTTACTAAATGCCTAATCCTGTAGGGCATTGCTGACACATACACTTACTTTAAATTTCTAGCATCAAATATAGCCACATAATTCTACCTTGATGTTAAATTTTGCTTTTGTCTAATTTAGCCAACTTTGAATGACAGGTCAACAGCAGTAGAACTACAAACTAAGCGCATACCAGAAGGTACAAAGCCTGCCAGGAAACCCATTCAAAGAAACACTGATTTATGAGACATACTTGTGCCCAGCCTTGTGCCAAAGATAAAGAGATGCTGCCTCCAGAAAAAGTCAAATGCAAGGTGCTTCTTTCCTCAACAGGAAGACAGCAGCACCTGGGGGGAGCTCCCCATCAGCTGGGCACTCCTGGCCAGGGTCTGCTGAGGGTTTGCAAGGACCCCATTTGTGAGCACAGATCTGCCCAGCAGCCACCACAAAGAAAGGAAACTAAAGCAAGAACTTGCTATAAAAGATATTTGTTCCCCATCCCCATCCCATCCCATGGCATAGCACTGGGGCGCTGACAAAATAATCACCTGCACCAGTGAACTGTGGAGTTAATGTCAGTTCTCCAGTTCCTTGAACACTAACTTTGGTCCCCAAAATGTGACTTAAATAATTGGAGTTAACAACAGCTCAAGTTAGAACTCCGGTGAGTTCAGTTTTAGAAAATGAGATTGTAACAAAGACCTATCAAAGAGGTGTGAGTGCAGCTCCTCTCTGGTTTTAGTTATAACAATCATTACAAATGTGTTCTCCTGTTTTCCCCAGGCTCCTTCAAACACACTGCAGTGTTAACCATGCTGGAAGGAGGACAGCTGACAGTAACCTTATCTTTGGCCTCTGGATAACATGGTGACACAAAACTGGGAGGCCTGCCTAGGATTGGGAGCAATCTACCTCCTTCAGTCCTTATCAGACTGTAAAACTTGGGCATGTGGTTTCTTTGTCTTTCCTATTGTCTCATGCCTCCATGCTGAGCTGGAATGTCAAGAGCAAACAGTGTTACCTTAGCAAGCAAGGGTTCATTGGCTGAGATGAGCCACAGAAAAGTGCCCCCACATAAGGGGACAACTCCTTCTAGCCAGAGTGGTTCATCAGGACCTGGAGGGGGGTCCTCAGCACACCCACATAATGCTTTGGCCCCCTCAAACAGACATTCTCCTGCACCCCCTGGGGTGCCTCTCACTACTGAAATGGAGGCATTCCTCATGACTTATCAGTCCCCCAGCCCTGATGCTGAGCTTAATTTCTGGTTGCACAGACCATGAAGCTGCCTCAGAGGGCAGGCCAGCTCCCTTCTGTATCTGCGAGCTCATCTGAGTCACTCTGCCATCATACTGATGCCAGGGAAGAAGCAGGAACATTCTACAGGGGGGAAAGCCCCACAAAAGCCTCTCCTAGTTAAAAGTAGGAATGAGGATGGGTAGTGAAGCAGGCTAACATGCTGACCTAGATTGAAAATGTTAGCCTGGCTTTGTGCTGGCTCCATTTTAACTGGGAATGTAGCTCCAGGTGAGCCAGCTCATCGCACGACCTCCTGACCTGTACGAGAGATGATCCATCAGCCTGCTGTGGGGGACATCAAATCAGAGGCCCTGCAGTGCACAGGGTTCCCTCCTACATGGCAACTTGTCCACCTGGACACAAAACTCACAGCTCATAAGCCTGTGGTTAGCCAAACAGTGTCCTCCTTGCCATAAGGAGAAAAAGCAATGCACAAACTCCACTGGGAATGAGCCAGTTTAGCTCTTCACTTTGCCCATGATCTTAGCCTTGATGACTAACATGATAATCCCAGATTCGCAACAAAATAAAGTTTATATATGACTGGTTCATATCTGGGCCTCAAGGGCACATCAAGGCTGAATTTCCTAATTCTCTGTGATAATTAGGTTTGGTTCCAGTAATTTGGATTCTCAAAGCGGTTCCTGTCCCTTATACTGAAAGTTTTTAGGCACTGAAAGCACAGTAAGAGGTTTTTTAAATGCCCAAGGGGTAGATTAGAGCTTTCCAGACCATTCTGAGTGAAAGGTGACTAAAATGGTACCTCAGTGTTCAGTAGCAGTTAATAGCCTGATAGTCAAATTAAGTCTTGGTCACTTTGGGTTAAGTAACTGTCTGTCCTAGCCTTGTAAAACCTTGGCTGTGTTTGAGAGATTAACTGGTTCACTATAAAAAAAATGCCAAGACCTAATGGGAGGGGGAAGACATAGTGGGGAAGATCAAGTGAGGAAAGAGTGAGTCTGTCCCTTCTGGCAAATGTGAGCTCTCAGTCTGACCTATTTGTAAGGTGACTTAAGAGTGCTGTGATTCTTGTTAGGAATTTTGCAGTCCCACACATGCTCACATTTAAGATGCACTTTCCTTGAGCTTTAGTTTTAACACCTGTGCTGAGCTGAAAAGGTGATTCACTGTTGCATCATGGCAAGTGCATTTCTGTGCAAATTTGACAAGCAGAGCAATAATTCTCCTTTCCTCATATGATCCTAATCTCTGGCAAGAAACTGTAAAACACTATTTCCAGAAAATAACTATGATAAGTGCAAAAAATTCAGTGACATTTTTATAGCCATGTGCTTTCAAGCTATCATTAAGTCCATGTGAGAAAAACAACCACAAAACTGCTGGAGAACACTGAAGCCCAACTGAAAGCATTAGTGTATCTGTCACTTTCCATTGTATGTACATATATTAAAAAAAAACTCAAACCAACAAATCTTTCTGGCAAGCAAAACAGTTACATTCAGAAAAGTTAGCAACATAAGGCTTCAAGAAATGTCCATGTACATCTTTCAGATTTCTACATACTGAACTAGCTGATCTCACTGCAGTTATCCATATGTACTAAATTTTAGGGGTATGTAAAAATTGGCAAGATGGAGACCCAAACTAGCACGTTGCAACTCTTTTGGAAGTACTTGACACTGAGGAGGAACAAGTGGACAAATAAAATATTGCAAACTCCTAATTTCCACACAAATCTTAAGAAGAAAGAGCAGTGAAAACAGACAACTGTGTTATGCAGTCTCTGGACAGTGTTTTGTGTGTTCTGTCTAAAATGGGAGAGACTGTCAGTTTTAAAGGTCTCCTTTCCAGCAGTATTGATGGTCATCTTTGTGAGTATCTAACAAAAATCAGCCTAGCCTTTCTAAACCTCCAGACAAGATTATAGTTAAACAATCTGTTCCTCACAGCTCACTGCTGGACTTGTTCCCTTAGGAAAGATCACATCAGTGCCAATTTCTTCAGATCATGCGTTTTTGAACTGAATTCCACTAGGAACCTTCTAATGCAACTTTTCCACACAAGCTTATGGAACAATGAAATGTAGAAGAATATCCAGTGCTTGGGCAGTGGGAGATCATGGTATCAGGCTGGCCTATCAGACCTAATGAGAAAAATTATTTTGCTTCTGAAAACCTATTGCTGCTTACATAAGCTCATTCTTTTTCTACCCCCTTCTCATGTCTCAGTGTTTAAGGAATTATATATATGATCTTAGAAGATGGTTTTCCTTAGCCAAAAATATAGCACCTGTGATAAAAGACAGCAATAATAAAAGATGCAAAATAAGTAGGGGACTCCCAGTGATTTTGAAAGAAGATGGATGCTTTCTGAGTGAATTAAAACTCATATTGCCACACAATTTTAATTTTTCTCATTCCAAATCCTTTCTACCAGTACTTCAAATCTTTACAGGAATGTAAAGGATATAATTTATTTGGCATCCCAGTATTTATTGGCCACTGCTATTTTGCTCTTATAGTAGGATTAAAATATATATTATTCACCATATTCATATAAAGCCTATTATTTTGTGCATAGCTGTAAACCATATGAGAAAATTGTGACTACATATGATTTCAGCAGTCAGAATTCCCCCTGATAACCTACTGGGAATCAGTGCAGCTGGAACTGGACTGATTTCCACCTGTACCTTTATTTTCTGTGAGGTTTCTGCTTCCCCAGCTGGAGGAAGTGAAATACAATAGGCTTCTCATCCTAAACCGACTGGAGATGAGGAGGAAAATGCTGTGAATTAAGCTGAAAAGTAAGGAAGACTTACCTTTCACTTCCCATTTCCACTGAATGGGGAGCTGTGCAGGGGCATCAACAACTGAGCAATGTGAGATGGGAGAGAAAGGACTCGGGTGGGAACACAGAAACTACATGCTAATGTGTGCAGACAGTAACAGGAGATTAAATAGAAGCTATGCAGGGAAAGGAATGCAAGGAAATGAGGATGGGGACTAGTGGACAGACATTTTAAGACAATTTCTTGGGCGTATGCAATGCATTTCTTTAAGTGTTGAGCACACAAATTAAACATTCTGCTTCCTGGAGGCATTAGAAAACAAGACCAAAACACAGTAGAAATTAGAAAAAAAATACCCTACTTACAGAGAATTAATATTATTTTAGTCATTATTTTAAACCAGTCTGTTTATATTTTGGGTCATCTTATGTTTCAAATTCACAGGCAAAATACTTATTTTCCAGTAGATGATTAATACGTGGTATTGCTCTGCCACATGTTTGACTTTACATGTAATTTGTGGATTTAAAATTTGTTTTCCACAGCCTCTCTGGTTTTGAACTTGCAATGGTCTCTGCCATCATCCTTTACCTCACAAAAGTATTCCAAAGATGTGTTCCCCAAGTACTAAACCTACATCACTTTAACCAGCATTCAGCAAGAAACCATCCTGTGGCTTAAGTTCTCTTGCCAGTTCTCTTTCAAGCAGTGAGAAAAAGCATTCATAGCATTCTTAGTATTCCCTGCCCTCACAGCCCACACTTCACAGTGTTTTTGTTGGAGGCAAGAAGAAGGAAACATACAGAACAACCTCACTGAAAAGAGCCATGGTTTAACACTATAAAAAGCTAATTCTGCATTATCTGCCACAGCATATAAACCCTACTGTATCCTGTCCAGTGGCAGACAACACTAAAAGTGTTGGCATTTTGCTAGTGCTTACTATCTTAAGGTTGCTGGCCTAAATTAGACATCTAAAATTGCTAGTCCCTTTTGAAAAACTGGAAGGATTTTAAATACACACCACCTTTTCTGAAAGGCATGCAGTAATCCATGCCTTTTTCAAGATGTTCCAAGCTGGGCAAACAAAATGACCAATGACTATTCTTTAATATCTCCAGAAAACAAATGCAGCTTTTCATGAACAAACTGAGGTTTTGAGTGCTGCAGCCCTATGATGTAGCAATGGAATATCAAGAGGGACAAAGGTATAAGAGCAGGCTGATGAGAAAACTACTACCTACCCTCAAGTGCCCTACTACAACTTACTGTTAAATATGCAGGGAATCTGCCAAGTCAGTTTTCCAGATTTCCCTACCCCAAGGCTCCCAAACATTTTACTCACATGAGAAGGCTGATCTGTTAAACCTGCCTCTGGCTGGGATACCCTTGTTTCAGCAGCACCACTTTTTGCTGTACAGAAAACCTCCAGCCCGCAAGAGAAACACCCAGCAGGCTGTGTGCAGCTTTGCCAGAGGGACTACCTGCACACAAGGCATTCCTGCCAGGAAAAACCACGGATATCAAGGTTCTCACAGCTTCACACCCCAGATGTGACCCAGCTGCCTTGGCAGAGGTCTGGAGCACAGAGCTGGCCTCAGCTTTGGGTTGTAACCACAGACGTCTCCTCTTCGTCAACAGGATGAATCAACTCATTTAATTCCTCTTGATAGATGGACTTTTATGCAATTTCACCTGGTTTTCTTTCTCCCAGAAAGAAAACTATAAATATTTAGGCTTCTGAAAAATAAAGAGGGCCAACTTCCTGAATGTGATCCACATCCAATTCTTTTACTACAAGGAAACAGAGAGCGAAGATATTTGAGTGCCACCTGGACAAACAGCTTTCATCTACATAAACATGTCCCAGCAAGTGCAAGTCCCACGGGCAGGATACTTGCCACCAACTTACAGATTCACATGACCCTTCTCACAAACACTTCAAGGCCTTTAGATTAGGCATCTCTATTCCTGGCACAGGCTTTAGGTGCATACTCCCTCACATCTCGGGAAGAAGGAGCTCATCTATCTGACTCTGGTCCTACCAGTGCCATGAGAACCCAGTCACAGAACGGCTGCCGAGTATATGGGACATACTTGATCTGTACATTTGGTAGCCCTTTAAGACAATCAGCAGTGTATTTTAAAAGCCCTTTCCCAAACAGCAGTGTATTTTAAAAGCTCTATTCAAGTTTGGTTTTAACTAATACATAATGCTTCTTGCTGTGTCAGGGCATAACAGTGTGTGGAGGAACAGGGGTACCCCAGACCTGCTGGGAAGACCTGGCATGTTCTCAGCCTGACCCCTGGCTCCAGGTAGTGAACCATGGTGTGCCAGTCACTTCTCAGGCCTGTCACAGAGCACTGTGTTCACCTGAAATGGGCAGTAAAACCATGAGGCTGTGCAGATGGCTACGTCCAGCTGCATCACTTGCCTGCTCTATCCATCCAGGTATCACTGATGGACTGGAATCAAGAGGAATCAAGAGAGAGTTAAGCTAGGGATGCCTCTCCATTTCTACTACTCCCCTGCCATCACCTTTCTCTCTCCAAATCCTTCTTCCAGCACATCTCTTCTGCAATATTGTACCTATCTATCCTTTAAACAGTTTTGTCATCCCCTGACTCCCTTTCCAGCCCTTTGAGCGGCTCCTCTCCATCAAAATGGAGTCAGGCTTATTCCTGCTGTGAGGAGCAGGGAGGAGGGGAAATCTCTGAACAGCTTCTTCTCCAGCACCGCTCTGTGGTATGCCTCCTGTGTTAGGGAAGAGGTGGGAGAATGCAAGGTAATTTGTAGGTGTACTAAGCAGTACAATGGTAATTGCATTATTAAAATCCTCTCATGTAAGACTGCCTGGAGAAAGGAAGAAAAACAGCTATACTGCCTACTCAATATTTCTTTGTATAAACAAGCCCATGGAAATGTAGGCAGTGTACCATGGAGACTGGTTTATGAGAGCCTCCTTACAATCTCTGATGCTCTCTGGGGCTACATTTGCTCTGTTGTTCACTTGCCTCTCTTGTTTCTTTGTTCAGCATTAGCTAGTTATCCAAAAACAGGCATTCACAGCCAGTCACAATAACACTTTACTTCTCTACCAAAACCACTAAATTCGTACATCAATATTTTTTGAGAATCAAAGTCAAGAATCAGAAAGAGGAAGCCGTAAGAAAAAAACTCAGGAATATTCAAAGGAACATTTTATTAGAGCTAAAAACAATGACAAAAACAAAACAAAACAAAATATAAAAGAGAAAATCCAACAGAACTGTCATGTACTGATTTTGTACCATTTTTTATACACATGCCACGTAGACACAGACCTCTTTTTTCTCCTGCCTGATGGCAGTCCAGACTGAATCCTTTCTTTAGGTAAGCCCTCCTTTCTGCAGGCCTCTTGCAGCATGCTCACCATGTAATCATATCAAAAGAGCCCTATTCTAAAATAGAGTTCAGAGTTTCAGTAACCACCTACCTGGGGACTCACAAGCCCTGTCCCTAACTCCATCCCACACTTGACTGCCCCTCTCCCCTCTAGAGATGGCATGGATAGGCAAGAAGCAGGGTCCTATACCTGGAGATGCTGCTACAGAGCACATTACCACAATGCTTCAGTATCCCAAGTCAAAGCCACAGATTTGGCAAGCCTTACAGCCTGCCTAAAGAATCCATTTGGAATGCATGCTGAGTGTGCCTGGGGGCTTTTCTGGATATCTATTCATGCTGACATGTGAAAATAAAAAAATAATTATAACAGGTATGCCTGGAAGTAAACTACCTTGGCCTATAGCTACAGAAACTATGGTTCAGGGACTGAAAGACACGTTTGAAACCAGGAGCCCCAGGTATGGACAATTACAACAGTATTTCCTCAGGCCACAATCACAGCTTCTTGAGGAGACAAGTCTTTTCATAAACCTGCCTTTACTCTCATGACTTTCATTCTGAAGAGTCTCAGTCTCACTAGTTGGAAACCATCTTCTAATTTCTGTCCTAAGGTTATTCAGAGCCACATTACAGCCCTCTAAATCTTTAGCTTAAATAGCTCTTCCATTTCATCCCTAGTATTTGGTCCCTACTAAGAAAGGATAATCCTACTGCCTTCCCAATGTCCTTCTTTTGTGAGGCTAAGCAATCTAAAATCTTTTGATCTTCCTCCTCCCTGATTTTAGCAGCACTTACTAGGATCCACTCCAGCCCTAGGTCATTTTACTTGAATATGAATGACCAAAATTGCACAAGAAGTCTTAGTCATACTTTGTACAATGGAGTAACACTTTTTCAAATAAAATTACATATTCACACATAAATCAATAGTTTTGCAAAGATCACAATGTATGCCGTGAGTGCTGTCTTTTAGGGGTTGATACTGGGACCAGAGGTGTTTAGTATTTTTGCTGGTGACATGGCCAGTGAGATCCAGTGCACCCCTGGCAAGTTAGCCCATGACACCCAGCTGTGTGGTGCTGTTGGCACACTGGAGGGAAGGGATGCCATCCAGAGGGACCTGGACAGGCTGGAGAGCTGGAACTGTGTGAACCTCATGACTCTGAGTGAGGCCAAGTGCAAGGTCCTGCACCTGGGTACAGGCAATCCCAATCACAAATGCAGGCTGAGGAGAAGGATCTGGGGGAAATTGTTGACAAGAAACTCAACATGACCTGTGCTTGCAGTCCAGAAAGCCAGCTTTGAGCTGGGCTATATCAAAAGCAGTGTGGCCAGCAGCTCATATTGATGCCTAAGCCCCTCATAGGAGTAAAGGTACGAAACAACAATACTGCTAAGATTCAAATATGCTGAAAAGGTAAATACTAGGGGCAAGTATTTATGAACTTACTGTGAAACTTAAAAGTAGTTGCCATTTTTAACCCATTTTAAAGTTCTTCAAATTCCCCTACAGTAAAGCAACTCATCCTCCAAAGTGTTACTCATAAATCTTTACAATTTCTATCCTAAAACGGTTTTGGAACAGCTGTGACATTGAGAAGGCTGTGCAAATACACCTACACCTGAAAGACTTAAATGTCATCATTTAGGAAGACCACAGCAGGAAAAGAACATATTTTCTATGCTGTGAATGAGTCTCTCTGAGGCTTGATGTGCCAGAGCAAAGGTTGGCTCCATCTCAGCCAGTTCCTCTGTCACTACACATGTAACAAGAACATAGAAGCAGTGGGCAAGTATGAAGTTATCCTTATACTGACAGGCTTCCCCCTCAGTTCTAGCAATGCAAAGTGCAAGGACTGCCACAAGCTATATTCAAAGCACGCTGGTTTTTATCTATGCACTTCTCCCTCTCATATCCTGCAGGAATTCAATCATGCATCTTCAAAAAACACCAGTTCTAGGGCAGAAATATAACCTGGGAGCACCCCCCAGCACCCCTCAGCAAAAAGTATGTTGTGGTCCTCAGCTGGAAGGGATCTATTCCTGTGGCCAGATGATGATAAATCCATTATCACTGCTGTTGTCAGGTACATTTGACCTGCTTCAAGGCAGTGTTTGTTCTATCTTGCCAAAAAGCTGGGCAGAAGGTTAAAATCCTTATAACCAGAGGCCTAAAATACTTAGCTTCCCTGGCTTATTTGTCCTCTTCTTGTCCAAAAACAAGAAGAGATGTGGCTGAATGAAGAGAAGTTACGCAACTGTGTTTTTGGAAGATCATCAGTTACATAGCCATGCTTACCAACTTTCTATTTCTCAGAGGGGATCTGTTGGCTGGCAGCAGTTTGCCCAACATCCTGAATAATATACAAGAGCAAAAACTGAAGAGACTTCTGAAAATTTTGGGCAGTTTTAGAGGCCACCTCTGAGAGAAAAAGTGGAATTGGTCAAGGAAATAGGTCATAGATACATTAGACTTGCCACTTCAATGGCAAGGGCAGTTGTGTTATGAAATGATCTGCTAGACAACAAATATACTTTTCCATGGGGAAAGAGAGAAGAAAAATGAAAAAGTTAGGTATAAAGAATGCAGGAAGCTGGCATATTCTAATTTGCAGATTGACCAGAGTTACATGAAGTTTTTTGACATATAGTTAAAAATGCATTTGCTGGTTTCAGGAAACAGAAGCCTTTGTTCCACAAAAACTGGAAATTTTTAAACTTGGGAACTAAGTCATACCAAGGAAGATTTTATGTCCTGTGGGACTGAGTGTGGTGGAAACAATCTGCAATTTGGCTGATTGAAATGGATATTCCAGTGTGGAGTATTTACTCCATTTTGCAGGGCATTGGAGTACTTGATCTTGTAAAAAGAAGTGCAACCTATCATCCATATTTATCTGTAGGTTTTAATCACACCACCATACAAAACCATGTGTTACCATTTGCTCCACTGAGACTGCTCCAGGAAGCTAAATCCACAAGTCTGATTTTGCATCTCTCAGCTGTGATGAACCAAATGTTTCCTGGAACAATTTGAAGCTATTTAGGGAGTCCTGAGAGAATTACTTGATCATTTACTACTCTTGTCAAACAGAATACTTTCTTTGCCTTAACTCCCACAAGCCAAGCTAAAGTACATCACCACACTGACAGTTTTCTGTATGACCACCACACATCAGAGTGCCTTAAGTACATCAGCATTTTGAACTCTGTGCACCCCTGCCTGATGCCTTTGAATCACAATCTCTGAAGTTTCATGAAGGAGGAATGCATGGACAAGATACCGTAAGAAATAAAATATAAAGTATTTCAATCTCCAGCATAGAGGCCACTTGGGAAAATCTGTCAGTAGGAGGCTAACAGCCACACATCATTAGAGAGGCACTTTCTTCTAACCAACAAAGTGTTAGGCCATATGTAGCTAGGAAAAGTAGCCGAAATACACCTGCTAAATTACACTGCAGGGAGAGATCACACTTCTGGAGAGACTCATAAAATGATGCTTTCAAAGGGACTGTCCTCTCAGGGGTCTCCTGGAGCTTCACTCACAAATAATATTCCTCTTCAAATTGATTGGCAAGTGGTCTTTGCAGGGCTCTTCACATTTCCTGTTTGATATGTGGTAGCATTTTGTCCAAAAAATAGGTTCCAGTTCTTCAATGGAAACTTAGATATTGGATGAATTGCCCAAAGTCTTGTTCAGGCTAAATCTACCACAGAGACCTCACTTTAACACCTGAACAGTTACAAGCCCTGGCAGTATCCAGCAGCCACCTGTCCTATGGAACATGCAGATATGGGTATCAGTTCCAGTCCTGACTTCATGTCTCAGGGCTTAAGACTGCACCAATTGTTTCTTCAATGTAAAACGTCATCTTGGATGCCTCAAGCACTAGAAAAGAGTCTGCAGCTACCAAGCATTTAGATTTAATTCATATAGGATGGCAGCTTGAGACAACAATGCAGCACCAAAGAATTTGTCTTTGCAAGCTTTAAAGCAAATCCCCTCTCTGTGACGCAGAAAGGTTGATGCTCTGAGAACATTACATACTGAAATTTAAAGAGCAAAATAAATCACGTTGGTCAAACACTTCCAACATAGCAGATGCTCTGAAACAAACTAGAGGTAAAAGGTCAGCAGGTAAGCTCCAACTGAACTTGTGCTACTTGAGGCTGGGAAAGCAGAAAATACACAAGCAAACCCTGCCTGCTTTCCCCTGACTCACCCTCCCACAACACACACGCTCCCAGCATGGCTGGTGCACAGGCTGGAAAGCTGGTGTGCCATGATGAAGCCACAAATTCCAAATACTGTCCACTGAAAAAAAAAAAAAAAGTTTGGGTTTATTGAGAAACTACATCAGCCTGGAAAAAGTTGAGAACTGCTGAAGAAAATGTTTTCCTTTAACAGGGTGAAAAACCACGGAGATTGAGTGTCCTGCCTAGCAAGAGAGCTGCTTGCAAACAGACACGCAGAACAACACTCCCTCGTGTGGTCTCTGAAATAAGAGTTCCTCCTTCCTGAAAAGCTGAATCAGAATCGCCATCAAACAGCAGGCTAGGCAAAACTCGATCAACTTTAGCCAAACGTTGACATCAAACAAGGGGCATTGAAAAACAATGACAAAAATGTCTAACTCCTTCAAGAGGGACTACCCTATCACAAACTTTTACTAAAACAGATACCATTGAACAGTGCAGCAGATGCCTAGCTTTTCGTCCTCAGGAGTGGCTCCCAAAGTTTTTCACATTTTTTCTTCCAAAAGAATTTTTTTTATATTTTCAGTTGTTATGGGAGAACTCTGAGGTGGTCAAATAGAAACATCTGTTTATTTCTGTAAATGAGAACAAAAGCTAGGGTTTGGAAGAACAGAACATTCTTCATATAATTTTATCCTTTTTTTTTTCCCAAGAACTAGCCATATTTGCTGTAGCTAGGTATCAGAAATGGGCATTGCTTCAAGCTTAATACTTGTAGCCTTTCTCAACTGTTTTGTCTAGTTCACTTTTCCTTATCTAAAGAAATAACGGATTCTCTCTTCCCTTAAGGGATTCTCAAGGTAAACTTGATTTGTATTCAAATACATCTAACTCTCAAATTATTAGAGCCTGTAAGAACCCTTCCTTAAAGTCTGGTAAAAGTTGTTAAGCTTTGCTTCTGCTTAATGGGAAAAGAAAGCGTGAGGGAAAAAGTGAGTCATCACAGGCATCCTCATGTTGTGTATCAGTGAATCACTGAACACTCTTTGCATCACAGATGTCCCGTGCAGCACCCGCAGTATCTACGACAGTTAAGGATGCATGAACTTGTGTATGCCCGTACATAAACAAGAAAGAACGACGTTTCCTTTTACTTTACACTGCTGCGTACACGCACTCCTCTAATCTGGCTCCAGTGAAGTTTATATCTGTATCATCAGCCTCCTTGAAAAACTACAGCTTGAATAATGATTAAGCAAAATATTTTCACACCACGATCCCTACATTTGCAGCAAACGTGCTGCAAAAGACACGCGCCCTGACGCACAGGCCTCAGCTCTTTGGTCAGCTGACATTAACACATCTCCACTGGTACATGCTCTAATCATGTCTTGCTGTTCCAGTCAGAGTCACTGCAAAACACCACGTACAAGCCCCCAGGAAGTAAGGAAATTCACTCAGCAGAGTTCTTTTTAATTAACAATTTTTGAAAAATTAGTCATTATTCTACCACAAAGAACAGTCACCGACAACCTTCAGAGGAAAGCAGTGTAATTTTCTAACTCCCAATCATCCCTTGTCTCCTTACTTCTATATGTATAAAAAAAAAATCACAAGGCAAATTGTAGCTTTTTTCTTTTAAAAAACCTCACATACACCCACTACCTTTACAGAAGAAGCTTTAAAAGCAAATCTGATGGCTATGGCAGGACTCTGAGGTCCCATGCAATATGAAAGAAATAAGCAACAAAATTAAAGCTAAAAAAAAAAAAACTAGCTGAAATTTTTTTGAGGAGAAGACTGAGAAAGAATTTGCTCAGGAACTGGTTTGCTAACTTCAGGTTCCTCTGAAGTCCACATCTGCTTTCTTTTGGCCGTGACCGTGCCTGGCTGCTGCTGACAGGGAAGCCACTCCCTATCCCAGCACTGCAGTCCCCATTGCCCACACCAGGAGGAACCACAGAGTTGCAGTGGAGTTGAAGACCTCAAACCCATGACATGAAAAAACAGTGCTGGAAAAACCCAACCTTATGCAGTGGAGCTGTCAAAACGTTCATGCACTATGGGGTGGTATTTCATGAGCATGCCTACAGCTTCAAACAAGCCAGGTATACACAGAGTTGAGTGGCCCCTCAGCATCAGTTTGCTGGGTTGGCAAAGACTGCGTTTCCCCCGAGAGGATTCATTTTTCCAAAATCTGGACAGCACTGATCCAGGCCAGCATATGACTAACAGCAAGGCTGTGAGCCATGATGGATGCGTCTCCCTCGCAACATAACAGAAACAGTCAGATTGCCAAGAAACATTGAGTGAAAATAATTTTATCTCTTTTCACTTGCCAAGCAATCAATTACTTGAAAAATTAATTTGTTTTGCAGCAGCTCATGAGAAGACCTGAACAAACTCTTGGACCAGGCAGTGGACACAGGCAGCACTCTGGGATGGGACAATATCGATGTCAGGGTGGGCTGTTCCACTTGGGTTCAACCAGCTTGAGTGGCTCCAGCAGCAAACCAGGCAGGCACCATTCAGCTAAAATCCCACCCTTTCAGGTGGAGACAATGGTGGAGGAAGGACCAAGGCTACTGAACATGGGAGCCACCTTCATCACACCTGTGCTCCTTCCCTGGTGCCTTTGCTGCCTTCAACAAGCAGCACGAGCAATCCCGCTGACACAGCAGGAGCCCCGGCAGCCTTCCAATGGAAATCCATGGAATACCACACACAGCTCAGGAAAGGGAAGCTGCAGGCAACACCTGGAGAGCCTCACACTTCTGTGAGCTGCACCTTGCCAAGCTTCTTCCTTTGAGAATGTCTTTTACCCCTAATTTTCCTGAGAATTTCAGGACTGATGGCACGTTATGTGACTATGCCTAAGAGAACATACTTGAATGCAAGTACCTAATTATAGTGTACCAGTCATTTGAGAACAAATTAGTTCCTGATAAAATCTCAAGATATCAAAAAACAGTATTGTGAATCTCAAGTTAAAAAACCTCACATGTTTTTCCAGTTTTCTGCTAGAAAACTAGAGTTGAGTTCAAGGATGCAGGAATTAGAGAAATATATTATGGACAGCAAAATTAAATTGTGACTTTGCAACATGTTTTGTTTTCTCTGTTCTATAGAAGGAATTATGAAGTATATAAAAACATTTCAACGTAAAATAACATTCATCATATTCAATGAAAAACAAAGGTTTGAAATAATGGCATAATGGAATTTAATACAATCTATAAACTTCATCCAGCACAATTTAAAAACACAGATTACATTAATAAGAAGGAAACAAAACTGCCAGGAAAAAAATTAAAATTTTAGATATCTTAATAAGACAATAGCAAGATAGTTAATTAATATAGAAAAGGAACAAAAATCTTACATTTTATCTCAAAATTAGTGGGATTGCATCTTTACTAGTAAGAAATTCTTATTTACATTTTTATCTTTGTTAGAAGTAGACCATATTCCACTTCTCCACTGGGTGGCATTACTACCTAGAGTAATGTAAAGTACTACCTAGTGATGCTTTTGACCACTATATGAAGTTGCTACAACGAAGTAGACGTCTCTCACCCCTTATTGATCTGAATTTATAGAATTAAACGACCTAAGACAACCTGAGACAACCATCCTGAGACAACCATCTAAGCTGGTCTGCTGATGTGCAAAAGTACCCCTTCTTAGCCAAATAGTCTTGTCTGATAGTTTTAGAGTGAATATTCCTGTAAAAAATAGACATTTCAGCTTAATTCATTCTACTGTGTTTGCCAATGTTGAATCATCTCTGCAAAGAATAAGTTCAGAGGAAAGGATTAATATAGTAAAAACATTGTCACTATATGTGAAACAGAGAAATACAAGAAGAAAATTTGGATATGAAATAACTTACAACTTCTAGGTCTGAAAGAGCATTTGATAAATATATTTTTATCTAATAAAAATCAGTGTTCAAGCAGTTAAGCAGTCCCAATGAAGTGAGCCACAAGCTTACAAGAAGACTTTGATGAAGTGTGCTGAGGGTGTCAGAAAAAAAGGCAAGAGAGTGGATGTTATTGATTGCTGCACATGAACACAATACTTGGGCTCTACAAAGTATCCCATAAGTCCCACCACCTATGTGCCATGACCATATTGCCTGTTTCCTTCCAGTAAAACCAAAGTGCAGGGAATGAGGAAAGAAGCTTGAAACCCAAGGTAGGTGTCAATTGGCATGAAGGAGGTAAGTGGTGTGCACACACAAATGCTGGGAGGGGAAATATTTAGGGTCATGGTTTAGACAGCCACACACTGGAAATACATGAGGAATAGGAAAACTTCTCGACAATCTCTCCTTTCCCCTCCCTTTCACAAAATTAAAAAGTAAGAGGTCAATAGTAAAAAGATCAATCCAGTTGTTATTCAAGAATCCATATAAATAAATATTAACAGAGAGAGGATTAGATTACAGGATAACAGCCTAATAAGATTTTCTGATGTTGTTAAGGATTTAATTTTAATCTGGTTTGACTGTAAGTCTTAGACCATGATCCCTGAGTTCTGTTTGTTTGGTTATCCTGTCCTTTTCAACACACTTTCTCTACTGCTTTTCCCCACAAACACTGCTGTTAACCTCTCAAATAGACTGTCTTTATGTGCACACACCTAATGCACACCAGGCTTTCATCCTTGAAGGACTTACACACTTATGACAGGGCAATGAACCCACCACTTTTGGCATATCATAGCTCCCTCATTGTGAAGTTCTGTTCTTATCTTACTCTTCTGTTGCACGTCTCTTCCTAGGCTTGAGCATCTTCACAGCTGGGAGGATGAGCACAGAGGAATGTGTCCTGACTGACCTTTCTAGGAACACAAAACCAAAACCAAAACCTTCCTATTTCAACGTCAACTCCCCCAAAATAAAAAAAATCCAAAGACTGTCTCGTGTCTTCGGTAGTGCCCTGTTCAATAATGAGAATAAAACCTTTCCAGGGTGAGGGCCATTTACATTGCACAGCACCTTTCTTCTTTTGCATTTATTCCAGAAAAATCCACTTGAAAGGATTTTTAGTCCAAACTGAGAGGCCTGAGCATGCCCAAGCTGGCTCCCACACAGTGGAGGGGAGCTGTGCATTCCTGTCCCTCCACCCCTTTGCATGCACAATGGACAGGGCTGCCCACACTCATCCCTATGCATGTGCAAAGGGAAGCTCAAGACACAATGTGCAGTGCATTTCCACACTGCTGAATCAATGTGAATGGAATTTAGAAAAAGAGAAAACTCTCTGTGATGTGAAGTGGTCTACCCACTAGTTCCTTTGCTCTGGTATTCTCTCCATGAGCATGTACATTTTGAGTAAGAACTTGATTAAGGAGCCAATTTTGTCTTTCCCTGAAAGGCTTGTATTTAAGACCTCCCCACAGAAATAAGGATGGAATTACTTTTCCTCCTTTCACTTCCATTCAGAATCCACATTTAATCTAATTTTGTTGCTTCCTGAGAGTTAATGATTTTAGTTTCTATTCATCTCTGGACTAGCGTCTATAAATTGTGGTCTTTGTCCTCTAACAGGAGGCCAGAATAGGTGGAATGAAGTTTTTTTTTCCATAATGATTGTTCCTTTCAATAAAGCAAGTTACAGATTTTATTTATGTCACCAGGACAAAGTTATTTTAAAATTGTGACTGTTATTCAAAAGTGACCAGAAGAATACAATAATTACTCTATTATTGCCAAATCCAGTTTATCCACTTACTGTTTTCAATAGTTCACATAATCTTCCTACCTAAATTTAGCATCTTCTCATTTGTGCTACTTTAATTATTTGTCCAGTGTTATCCTAACCCAATTTTCTCAAGTGATCCAAATTATGAAAAAAAAGGGGCAAGAAGGAGAGAAATAAAGAAAGAAAATCTAATACCAGGTGTTCTACAAACATACACTTTTTGCAGTCCATTTTTAAAAAAATGTTCATTTCACAAATTTGGAAGGAAAGCACTAGTAGGAAAATAAAAATAGCAACTATATGATCCAAATCTGTCACCAAGAGAAGAACCCATCCTACTCAAATAAGTTTTGGATCAGGCCTTATGAAGGTACTTTCTGTAAGTTCATCCATCCATTCATGCATTTGGGCATTGGCTTGGGTTTGGCCAACATACACATCTTCCTGCTCCTTTACCATATCAACCACATCAAACAGGCAATGTCACCTGGGGCAACTTGGCCATACCTTTATGGTAAAGGCAGAGAAGGTTTTTTTCTCCTAGTTTCTTACTCCCAATATCCTGGGCTAGAGCCCTGCTGTGGGGCTGAGCTCTGGGGAGCTGGAGCCAGTATTTTTTGGCATATAACATGGGTGCCAGAACTGCATTTCGGGTCGTGCTGGGGCAAGTGATGCTCCCCACCATCCTTGCAAGGATGTTGCTCTCTCTTTTAATGAGTATACAGAATAAGCAATTTTCAGCTCCATATGCCACATCATGTATGAGTTAGCAAGAAGAAAAAAAGTCCTGATACAACAGCTAGACTGACTAACTCACACACAGCTGCAGCTGCACTGCTGTGTCTGAGAAACATCTTGCCACATCCAAAAAAGGCTGGGTTTAAAATGCACTCAGGCCAGTAGTTCTGAGTTACATTTTTCCTCATATGGGGGATTTGCAAATAATCCTACAGATCTCTCAGGTGTCTGGATATGTAGGCTATGCACACACCAGAGAATGTGCACTGCTATTAATTGCTCTATCCTCTTTGTAAAGCAGCCTGTCAACAGAAGACTTGATACATTCTTTGATTCCTTCACTTGAAACTTAATGGCAAATTCTGTCATGAATTTTTTGGTGATTTTAAAAATACAGCAGATCTATCCCACTTTACAGTAGAATTCACCAACAAACTCTAGCCATTAGAGATCTACATGCACCTCCTCTTTCTAAAACAACACACTGTGACCTGCTCTACTTGCTTCTTATCACTGTGTAAACCCTTGTGCTCAGCTGTATACAAACATTTAGAGTCACTAAAGACAACTGGAAAATCCTGACTGTCACAATCAGCTGCAACTGAGCTATTCCAAGGCACAGCTACATATCAAAGCCATGACATCACTCTGCCTGGAAGGTAAGAATAGGTTAGACAATCTATTTCAATTCTTAACCATCCCTGTCATCAGAGAAATACTGATGTTTACATGTCTCCCTTCTGTTTTGCGTAGCCTTATTTCCTATGGATGCAGAGAATTATATTGCCTCTTTGCCTGTGGTTACACTCAAGAAACTTCAAGTGTCACTCTCACATCTTTTCTGTAAATTAAACAAACCCACTCCTTTCAGGCTTTTTAAATACAAAACAGTCTATAAACTTTTGGTAGATCAGAACCACCTCAAGATGACTCACATAGTTCTGGATGAAGGATGCCCGAAAATGGACATGATACTTTTTCAGTCAAGCTGCAGCAGAGCTAAGTAGAACAGGCAGATGACTTTGCATGCCTTGTATACAGCAGTCCTGTTGATACTCTCTGGATGGTTTTGCTTCCAACATATGCCACTCTGAACCACAGATTAAATGGAAGGCAACAATAATCACCATATCTTCCTCTGCAGACCTGTTGCCTAGCAAACTGATCATTCCCTAACACGGGGATGTGCCCTTGTGTTGGGGTTTGGGTGTTCCTCCCTTTTGTTTCTCTTCACCTGTGGAATTTTTTGCCCATCAGTTGCTAAGGAACCATAATGGCCGGGTACTTACGGGGAACAAAAGAAGTGATTGAGCTGACGGGAGCAGGTATTTGTGAAGCTGGGAGAGGCTTCTTCTCTCAGCAGGGTGGGGGTACCTTGGAGTTTGGGGCAGGCAAAAGGTTTGGCTGGAGGAGGGGACTGGCACTCTTGCTCTGAGCCGCCAGGGAGAACGTTTGGAGGAGCTGCTGCTGGACCTCGAGGGGAGAGCTGTTTCTTCTGCTGCGGAAAGAGTCTCTGTCCAGAACCAGGACCTGTCACCATCTGTGTGGGTGCCCGGGATCCCTGAGNCACCATCGCCACGTGCTCCCCGAGCTCGTGCCACCAGCGCCCCCTGCCAGCTGTGACCATCACTGCATCAAAGGTGTCTGCAAGCCAGCAGGCTCTCATTGGGTTCCTGCTTCTGTTTGTTGTTAGTGCCATTGTAGCTGTTGTTTGTTTGTTTTATTATAAATACTAGTAAAGAACTGTTATTCCATTTCCCATATCTTTGCCTGTGAGCCCCTTAATTTCAGAATTACGATAATTCGGAGGGAAAGGGTTTACATTTTTCCATTCCAAGGGAGGTCCCCTGCTTTCCTTAGCAGACACCTGTCCTTCAAACCAGGACACCTTGATAGCTCATAAATAAACATAGCATTTTGCACTTGATTTGTATCTTACTTCAGATCTCACTGACAAAAACAAGTAAGATTTAATCCCATTCTTCAGTGTTTGTACAAAAATTCCTCTCTCACTTTGGCATTGGCTGCACAGTGAATAGTCTCTGCTTCACTCTCTAAGTCATTATTAAATAGGTTAATTCATATTGGATGATGACAGATGTGTGGGTCAGAACACAGGATTGACCTCTTGTTCAGTATATAATTCCTATTACACTTTCACAGACATTTTACTGTGGTTATGGAGGCATAGCACTCTGATCTCCCAAAATTCCTGGGATTTTCAAGACAATATGAAAATAAAAATCAGGTCTACCCCATCTCCCTTTCTTCAAAATTAGCTCTTTTCAAATAAAAGCATTAGTTTAATTTTTTTTTTTTTTAATTAGTCTTTCCTTCAACACATGCTCAAAGCCCTCAGGTCACAGAGAAACTCAGTTAACGAATTCATGTTGCCTAGACCACATTTCCCCACCTATTTTAAAATAAGATACTACATTTCTGGATGTGTGCTTCTTTAAGGACAGTCACCAATTTGACTGACTGATATTCATTAAAAATCTTTGTCAGATCTACTATTTCATTCACTTTGAGATACTGGCCATATTCAGAGAAACACTCCCTAACTCACTCATTTGAGCTGTCCTCTTGGTTGTGCTATTTTCCACTTCCAAACTTCACTTCCATTAGTCCTCTTTTTTTTAATGGACATCACTGAAGTGTATTTTTCATTTGATCATTTTGGTTCTCTGCTCTGCCATCTCTGCAGAGCAAATGCAAGTCCTTATTTTCTAAAAAGTTAAAGAACTTTACTATTGGCACATTTCTTTCATGGTAACTAAGCAGGACTCGTGGTTTTTTTATTATGGGTCTGTGTTTCTGACTTTTAGACACTTCTTTATTGAGGCTTCTGTTCTTTTTTCTAATCTTTGTGGGAAAATGCACTGCTTGCTTCTAACAACCTCAAAAAGTTTTTTGTTTTACTAGGCTGAGTAGGCTGCTCTGGAAGCATTTCTCCTCAGTTTGAAATACCACCTCCAGTTCCTTTGTAATATTAAAACTATTCACCAAACCACAAATAAAACAGTATTAACAGGTTCATTGTTATTTGGTGTGAGTCTTTTACATTTAAGAATATCTAAAAATCACTTGTTCTTACCTCCACACCTGCTGTGGTGGTAAGTGCCCGCAGTCTGGTAATGCTGTCTTTCTGGCACAGGGACTGAGGGAGTGAAAAGTTTCCGTGGGTTGGTCTCCATGAAGTCGTGCAAGCCCAGGAGTCCCTTTTGCTATGCCACTTACTGGATTTTCTGCCCTACCTTTCAGCTAATACACTGACATTTTTCCTTCAGAATGTTTTTGTCTCTCTCCTGGATCAGTCAAAATGAGACAGCAGCCCACCACCAGTGCCAAAAGCAATGAAGAAATTAGTGTTAAAATCAGTGCTTTTGCCCTCATAATGTCTTTCTTTCCCCAAAAAAGTAACTCTGTAAGAAAATACAAAGAAACATTTCTTTCAAGATGACATCTGGCTGCTCCAACCTTTCTAGCTAATGTCACCCTCATTTTCTAAGTAAAAATTCAAGAAGTAGAATCTCAAGCAAAGGCTTAAGCAGTTTCTATGACCTTTCCTTTGTATCATCCCCTTCATCTCCACTAGCAGGAAAAGCCCCCATAGCCTTCACCCAGCACCCACACCAGCCCACAGTAAGGACACCAGCAGGGAACAGAACATGGCTCTGTCCACAAATTCACCAAGTGTGCTCTGGCACAATCTTCTTGCTCTTCTGGGCTGCTCAGAGTGTGACCTCTCCAAAGGATGAGTCCTAACAGATACAAATCAGGTTCTGAGCCCCATCCAAAGGGATGCCAGCACAGGAAAAGCTTTGAAAGACAGCTCTATCAAAAGAAAATTGCAACTAACACATTCTAAAGGACTCCCCCCCAACTGCTTCCATAGGAACCAAGGGTTTGTGGGACAGAAAATTAACAGAAAGTCACATTAAACACTAAGAAAAATTATAGTAAAAAATCAGAGGCTGGGGATTATGGATTTACAAAGGACTGACCAAGAGGATGATGACAGCTGCCCCTCAGCAGCAGGAGCCTTTGTCAATAAAACACATTTTAGGATACTTTTATATTCAGTAAAGTACATTTTCAAGAATTTGAGCACTACAGGGGATGAGTTTGCAACTGACTTTCTTAAGAATCATCTTTCTTTTCTCAGGCTTTTTTGTTGAACTGAGATACCATTTCACTATCCTGCAACACTACTTTCAGAAATTATCTGCCAGTGATATAAAGAAATAAAGTACTTTTGTGTTACGTTTATGTTAACTTCTTCATCTTGTCATTTTGTGAAAGAGATATCAAAACACGGAAGAATATCCCAGGGATCTGTGGCTCTTCAATATTAAATTATCCTTTTGTGAAGGTTTTATCTTATACAGTATCTGTTTCAAGAAAATGCTCATTTCCTACTCAGAGGCCAGTTCTTCTTATCATTTTATAAACATGTACTTTGCAGGTCTTTCAAAGTAGGATTTTTCTCTTTGCACTTTTCTAAAATAGGCCAGTACTGCTAGATGTTATCTGCAGGATATACACAGAACACTCCCTTCTCGCACCTTTTGACCTGCATCATTTTAAGTTTTCTTCTTAAACACCTAATATTTACTATCTCTATTCTATACACATATTCATGCTTTACTGCACTCATGTTTTACTCTGTAACTGCCCTTAGATGCTGTGAATAACCAAAACAATTTTTAGGCAGATCAGATCAAACAAGTGAAATGTTTCACTGATCAGCACCAGAAACTCAGGTGTGAACAAATACAAGCTTGTGGATCACAGGTATTTTATGTTTCCAACAGCCTCCACTAAGTGGAGGATACAGTGCCACACTGTCTCAGGACAGTAATTCTCCTACAGCTAGAGTTAAAATAATTTACAAAGTCTTTTGCTGATCTGAAAGAATAGTTCTTACATCCAGCAAAGGCCACAAAACAAGACCTCAAGGGTTCATGCTAGACTGCAGACCAGGTTCCTTCCCCCAAACACAACTGGCCATGGTGGCCACTTCCTTCCTGAATGGAAGAAATGCAGTAAATGCCACGGATGCTCTTTTACCCAGGAGTTACCTGGTCCATAAAGCTTATTGAGGAGAAAACTCCTTTCAACTCTTCCCTATTCATGTGCTGAATACTCTGAAAGGAACACACCAAACCCAGCCTGTGTTTAGGCTAAAGGGAAGGTGAGATGTTGGCAGACACATCATGCTCCCTGAAAGCACAGTATTTGATTCTTGCAGTGATGGGGTAGAAGCTGCTGTGTCAGCTGAAGAAGGGTTTTCCCAACACCACAGGCCACTCACATGCTGAAGCTTACAGGCACAGTCAATCAACTAAGTAGAATAAGTAGAATATCAGGACTTTCACAAGAGGAAGAAACTGGTACCACAGCAAGAGCTAAAGATGCTTGGTACACATCCCACATTTAGAATTTTTTTATTGGGGCAATAAACTCATAAGCAATTTATCCTTTGATATTTGCCTCACAATTCCCCATGGAATTGTAAGTACTTTGGTGTCATGGGTTTGTTCATAACAGGGCAGAAACACCATTTAATGTAGCGGTTTCACATTCACCTGCTCGCCTGCTCACACCAGGCGAGAGTGTAGTGTAGTGGTTTCATGAGAATAAGGATTAAGAGAAATGCAAAACAGGCCTAAACTTCAAAGATAAAAATAGTTTATTAACAAAAGACAACAAAATCAAAATCAACCCCCAGGTGGTTTCTTCTTCCCCCCCAGACCCCCACCCATGATGGTTCCTTTCTCCCACCTCATTTATCTTCCTTTACCACCATCCTTCTCACCAACAACACAGAGAAACAAACTTAGAAAACCCCTGGTCAATTTACCACTCTTGAAATAGGCTTTCATCAGTCCAATTGGAAGAAGAGTCTCTCTTGTCTCACCATGGAGATTTTTCCCACAAGAAGCACAAGTCTCTCATGGAGTTCATGTCACCGTGAACTCC